>CM061069.1:3262177-3282177 GCA_030762895.1 Sophora flavescens | reverse complement strand
TCACTTTTAACGTCAGTGCAATAAAGAACTGACGTTAAAAGTGAACATTTTAACGTCAGTTCTATAAAGAACTGACGTTAGAAGTAAGTCTCTTCACTTTTAACGTCAGCCCCTACATCAACAGACGTTAAAAGTTATTTTAATAATTTTTTTTATCTAGTATACGATTCCTTCCGCATTGCCTTCCTCAAAGTTTCAGTTTCACATGAATTGCTTTGATGTTTTGTGTTTCTATTTTGAAAACTAAAATATATGTGCGAAGTATAAGTTGAATCAATAACCCAAACCGGATCTCATTCATTAAGTGTAATACAGACTGATCGATACAGAAGATTGAAAGGGTTTAAAATCCTATAAAAAGTTACATTGAAAGGGTTTAAAATCCTAAACATTAAAGCTACATCCCATCAGAGAGTTTTATGAAATATGCCAAAGGGAAAACTATATATACTCCGAAGACCTCAGAAAACTGGGGGGCATGAGAGAGCTCAAGAGAGAGGCAAAAACAGGTGCACCAGATCCGTTTCAAGCAAAGGCAGTGGTTCCAGAGACTTCCAAGACGGTCACTTGCTGCCAAAGCCGAAGTTTTGGAACTGTGACCCCCGAGCACCTGATTAGCCCTCCAGCAGCTGATTCTCCGGAAGGTGATAAGGTGAGCAACTCACACAATGTAATTTACTCAGACTTATCACCCATGCAATGTAATTTACTCAAACTCAGAAGTTGTTTGACCATTAAGACAAAGACCTTTGAGTCTAGGAATAGGAAGAAAGAGTGATGAAGTTAATCTCCACGACAGAGCCATATTGTGAAGCAGAAAATTAAAAGGATGGAAGGAAGCTATTTATAGGAGCAGGAGATGAAGTTACTAAGCTATTCTGATTTTGTTGAAAACTTACCTATAAACTTAATGCTCATTAAGAGGATTGAGTTACAAGGTGCATGGGTAAGTAGCACAGTACAGTCAAAGGAATGAATGTTTTTGCAGATATCTATACACTTTTAACGTCAGTTTTTTAAAAAAACTGACGTTAAAAGTGTTTTTAAATAAAAAATATTAATTGTTAACGTCAGTTTTTTATACAACTAACGTTAAAAGTTTGATTTTTACTTCAGTTAAATAAATAGCTGACGTAAATAATCCTATATATTATAAACGTGCAGAATGAATATTGGAAATAATGTAATTAATATACGGGAACTTGGAAGTTATCAATTAAGTTGACATTAAAAATGAGGTGGTGGGTAAACTATTTGCGTCAGTTCTATAAATAACTGACGTAAATAATTATGAAACTCATTTCATTGGTTGTCATGTCCCTGTTGTCCCTCTTAACGCAGATCACTCCATATAGTACTGCACGTTTATTTCTAAACCTTTTTTTATACAAGTTTATTTTTAATTTTTAATAATTATCTTGAATTAGTAAACAAATTATTGTGCAAATTAAAATAAATAAACACTTAACATAAAACAAGTTATATGTATAATCAAATCGTATGACATTGAAGCGATTCATAAGTTAAAATTACATGATTAAAAGATAAAAAATTTCTGCAACATAGCCCTAAAATATAAAAAAGTTTTTGCATCAACATCATTTTCTTCTCAGTCCTGTCATCAGAAACTCCAATGGATGCATCACCTCCCTCACTTGAATTCCAAGATGCAAAGTAAATCCTCAGTCACTAGCAGCGAAAGCAAAGTGAAATGGATCTTTGCATCTTTCTTCTTCAGTGGAGTTCCTTGATGCATCATCTTGAATCCACAATCACTTGCTTCCAAAGCAAAGTGAAAGGGATGACGGGGATGAAATAAAGTGAGAGAATCACATTACGTGATTCACCCAACCTTAATATCCATGCAATGTAATTTACTCAAACTCAGAAGTTGTTTGACCATTAAGACAAAGACCTTTGAGTCTAGGAATAGGAAGAAAGAGTGATGAAGTTAATCTCCACGGCAGAGCCATATTGTGAAGCAGAAAATTAATTAAAAGGAGATGGAAGCTAGGAAGCTATTTATAGGAGCAGTGGATGAAGTTACTAAGTTATTCTGATTTTCTTGAAAACTTATCTATAAACTTAATGCTCATTAAGAGGATTAGGTAGTAAGTAGCACAGTAGTCAAGGGAATGAATGTTTTTGCAGAAACTAATAAACTTTTAACGTCCGTTGTGTAAAACAACTGACGTAATAAGTTGTGAGTGTTTTTAACATCAGTTTCTTAATACAACTTACGTTAAATATATGATATTTAACGTCAGTTATTACTAACAACTGACGTAATAAGTGTGAGAGTTTTTAACGTCAGTTTATTAAGACAACTGACGTTAAATATATGATCTTCAACGTCAGGTTTTACCAAAAACTGACGTAAAATGTTGTTTTATTTTAATTATAACGTTTACCCCCGCGCGCCTTCTCCACTTCTCTACGTCTTTTCTCTTTTCATCACGCTCAACCCTCACTCTCGCTCTCACTCTGCCCTAATCGCGAGCTCATCTCCACCGCAACCACCGCGAGGGCTTTTTCGCCACCACCGTGAGGTACACTCTTAACCCCTAACTCTGTCTTTCCCTCTCCTTCTTTGCAATAACTTGACATCTCTCTTTCCCCTGGCCTTCCCGCGCACTAACTCTCCTTGTCCCTCTACTCTCAGTAACCACATCGAACGTTGGCCACCACTCGAGCTTCCCCCCCACCACCACGCGAGCGCCTATTTCTGGTGAGTCTTTAATTAGGGCACATTTTTTTATTCACGGTTTTGAGTGCATGCATGTTGCTCTGCTGTTTGAAACTGTAGTCTCAGTAGTTGAAACTTGAAACTGTGAGTTTGAGTTGTTTGGAATGTCTCTATTTTTGGTTTTGAGTGTATGTTGAAACTGTAGTCTCAGTAGTTGTAACTTTAAACCGTGAGTTTGAGTTGTTTGGAATGTCTCTATTTTTGGTTTTGAGTGCATGTTGCTCTGCTGGTTGATCTGTCACGGCCGTGATGCTCATCACGGCTGGCCGTGATCGCTTCGCGCCTATGAGGGTCTGGTTCGATTGGCATGTTACGGCCGTGATGGACATCACGGCCGGGCCGTGACCGTGCTTGGCAATCTTCAAAAACTATAGTTTTCAATCTCCCGTATTGTCCTTATATTGGATATATAGATGTTTTGTATATCAACAGGACCTATCTAGTTATTTTTATTTATACTTCTGTATTTATTTTGAGTTATAACCTATGTTAATACATATATATTGTTTCTGAACAGGCATACATATGGATCAGTCGGATAGCCCACATGCACGGGAGGACACTGTGGGGGTTTCGCAGGACCCGATCACGCCTACGCCTGCTGATTCTAGCGTAAGTTTACATGCATGTTATATACTATCTTTAGTCCTTCTTGTTAATGTAAGTTTATAATGTTACAACCCTCTATTTTATCATTTTTTTTGTCCATACAGACATCACAGGCTCATAGAAAACGGGGTAAAGGAGCCACCTCGTTGAAGAAACTAGAGAAGGACAGGTAGAGCGGACAGAAGCTTGAGGTGTCCTTCGATGCTAATCTAAATGCCCAGGGACCCCGTGCTAAAGAATTTAATAAGTGGGTGTTTCTACAAGCGAAGCAGCACGTAAGCATCAACTACAACCACTGGAATGACGTTCCACAGAACGTTAAGGATCAGATTAGGGAGGCTATCACGGTATTTTACCTTTACATTCATTTGATTTACATTATTAGATAATTATCCGAGTTATAATCCATCCAGTTGTTATATATGTATCTAATGTGTAGGTAGCTTGGACTGTGCCAAATGACGAGGATCATCGTCATAAATGTATGAAAATGGCATCAAAGCGTTGGAATGGGTTCAAGCATGATGTTACCAGGTACTATGTATCTGGGAAGAAGCGGCTTGATAAAATGTTCTCGGATTATCCCTAGATTGATCAGGATACTTGGGATATGTTTGCCAGGAGTCGACAGGATGGAGAATTTCAGGTTGGTTGATTAAGTTAATTTTGTATGCTTATTATAGATCATTTAACTGTATTTAATTATGTGTTTTTGTTTGAATAGGCTAAGGCAAATAAGGGTCGGCAGAATCAGGCGAAGAACGTCCACCGCCACACCATGTCTCAGGGTGGGTACCATACTCGGATCCAGCAGATGATGGCGGATAGGCTGAGGGCGAAGCAGGAAGAGCACTCTACTAGGATTGAAAGAGGAGAGGTGCCTGAGGGCACACCATCAAGTCCTCCGTCGGACATCGACCGCGAGGATGTCTGGTTAGCCGGCCGCATGACAAAGGTGGGATCTTTTAAAGCTGATGCCACTCGCGAAGTGGCAGATAAGATTGTAAGTAAATAATTAACTTGATTTCAATTGATATTTGTATAGATATTTGCAACACTTTTCACTGGCACGTTTTTTCATTTTTTTTCATTGTAGATGGATCTTAAAGCAAAATCCTCCCAGGGCGCATCCGTCCCTTCTGGATGGCAGGACGTCTTGATGACTGCTCTAGGTAAGAAAGACCATCCTGGTCGGGTTCTCGGTGTTCCTGGGAACGTGACCATCATACAATATTATGGCAAGTCTGCTTCATGAAAGCGGGTGGTCAATGAAGCATCAATTTTGGCTGACATTACTCAGTACCTCATGACCAACCCAGATATTACAACACATCTAATGCAAGGCTTAATAGCCAACCCAGAATTCAAGCAGGCACTTGCCAGAGAGCTTTCCTCCGTCGGTACATCCCAGGACGCCGCAAGGCTTGCCAACGCTTCACATGTGAGCACAAAAGAGAGTTTTAGTATGGCACATGTGGAGGACGATGAGTTGGCAGCTAGGGAGCGGGAGTTGGAAGTCCAGCGCCATGAGCATGAGTTGGAAATGAAAAGGCGTGAGCTTGAGTTGGACTCCAAACGATGTGAGCTCGAAATGTTAGCAAAGGTATTTATTCATTATTAATGTCCAAATTAGTTAAATAATTACTTGTGTTTTTTTTTTAATTATCAAAAACTTATATATTTTATTTTTCCTAAACTGAAGGCCAAGTCGACGTCGGTGTCGCTGTCACCTATCACTCGTTTGTTCTCACTTGGTGAGGATTATGCGTATGAGATTTTTGAATGTCCATTGGATCATGATGGATGGGTGGCACGCCCAGATCAACAGAGGATATTTTCCTTCATTGGTGACGATCTCGGGAACGCCTGCAGAAATAACGTCTGGATGAACAGCAATGTCATCAGTCTCTGGTGCACGTAAGTTAATTTTAATTTTATAACTTATTTATTTTTGGTATTTTTCCATTTAATAATTTATTTTAATTTCAATATATATATTATGTAATTAACATCCACACCCTTTTCATATCTTAGGTATCTCCATCGTCTTCAGCTTGATAAGGGTGTTGCATCAGTTTACAGTTTCTTAGATCCTTCAATCCTTCTGCCCGAGTTCTTTGCTGGCGATGCATTGAGTAAATACATAGGGAGCTTGTTGGGAGACAATCCAAAAGAATTATATCTGGCTCCCTACTGTATAGATGACCATTGGCAGTTGTTGGTACTTCACCCGTCTAGGCATACTGTCATATTCTTATGCTCTCTCCACCATGATCCGCCACCGAAGGTGGTGGAAGCTGTAAATATGTAAGTAACTAATCTTAAATTTAATTTAAGTTTTAATATCAGTTGTTTTTAGTTTATTACACACATGATAAATGAGTTTGTTAATTGATCGACATGATTATTTGTTTATGATAGCGCGCTGAAGGCGAGTAGCATAAGTTGCGCCAACGGGAGAAGTAGGACTTCTAAGGCTAAAGCAAATCATGTATGGAACATCCTCAAGGTTTGGTAGTTTATTTATCAAATAATTATTATTATAATTACTAATTTATGTGTATATTCAACTGACGTTGAAATTAATTTTGTTGGTAGTCTCGATTTCAACCTGACAGTTGGTCGTGCGGCTATTATGTGATGCTTCATATGCTGAACATAGTCTCCGCATCTATTACGGATGGATGGAAGAAGGTAATATTTAAACAACTTGTTAAATTATATATTATAGTTTCGAAGATGACTTGTATTGATGTTATTGTTATTATTTGAACGTGTCTAGGCATTTATCGACCAATCGCCTATTCAAGAAGATGAGTTAAGAGACTTGAGGATGCGCTTCGCTGAATTCTTCTTCAAGTATGCGGCTGAAAAAGGAATTGACAACATACCTCCGCACTACTTAGATAAATAGTTTTTTTGTTAGACTTTAGAAACTAATTAATAACATGTATATGTATATCCTTAGATAGTTTTGTTTTTTAGACATTGGAACTAAAATTTATTTATATATATACATGGGTTTTGGTTTTAAGTCCGCCCATTGTTCAATTTTCCTTTGCAATTCTGTAATGTGTGTGATATTGTGTTACTGAGACTGAATGCAGGGATAGCTGAGGGGAGTGATATTTTAAAACTGAATTTTTTTTTAAAAAAAAACCTATTAACGTCAGTTGTTTATTAAAACTGACGTTAAAATTAAACCTTTAACGTCAGTTCTTTATAACAACTGACGTTAGTTTTAACAAAATCAACGTCCGTTGTATTAAAGAACTGACGTTAATAGTTTTAGTTTAACGTCAGTTGTTTAAAAAACCGACGTTAATTCTTACAAAATTAACGTCGGTTTTATTAAGGAACTGACGTTAATAGTGTTATATTTAACGTCAGTTCTCAACTGACGTTAAAATATTAACTATTAACGTCAGTTGTATTTACGTCAGTCAGTATTCTGACGTAAAAAATCAATTTTAACTGACGTAAAAAGCACTTATTGCACTAGTGGTCCCTGGGTGCACCAGATTCAAGGATTGGCTCGGTTTGGCTCGGTGTGGTGCACTAGGTTCCTGACATGGCTCGGTGTGGTGCACCAGATTCCTGATTTGGCTTGGTGTGGTGCACCAGATTCATGACTTGTCGTGGTCTATAGCACCGGTCTGGTGCACCAGATTCATGGTTTGGCTCCGTGTGGTGCACTAGATTCATGACTTGATCCAGTGTGGTGCACCAGATTCATGATTTGGCTCGGTGTGGTTCACCAGATTCCAGACTTGGCTCGGTCTGGTGCACCAGATTCATGATTTGGCTCGGTGTGGAACACCAGATTCATGACTTGGCGCGGTCTAGAGCACCGGTCTGGTGAACCAGATTCCTGACTTGGCTCAGTGTGGTGCACCCGATTCCGTACTTGGCTCAGTCTGGAGCAACATATTCCTGACTTGGCTCGGTGTGGTGCCCCAGATTCATGACTTGGCTCGGTGTGGTGCACCAGATTCCTGACTTGGCTCGGTCTGGTGCACCAGATTCCTGACTTGGCTCGGTGTGGTGCACCAGATTCATGATTTGGCTCGGTCTGGTGCACCAGATTCCTGACTTGGCTCGGTGTGGTACACCAGATTCATGATTTGGCTCGGTCTGGTGCACCAGATTCCTGACTTGGCTCGGTCTGGTGCACCAGATTCCTGATTTGGCTCGGTGTGGTGCACCAGATTCCTGACTTGGCTCGGTCGGTGCGGACAGGAACCAAGGTTGCAAGGGTCTGGTGCACATGGCACTGACCGGTTGAAGGTGTTGGTGCCGGAAGATGGAGGTTCATTTTGGGTGGCTAGTGACTCGTGCACCGAGGTTGAAAGTGTTACATTGCATCACCCGTGACTCGTGCATGACCACCGTGCTCGGCACACGTCGCAGATGCACCGAGCACCGATGGGAAAATGTTGTGATACAAGCTTGAGAGCATTCCCCTGACCCCCCTAGACTTTTTAGAAGGCGTGGTGGAAAAGCAAACCTGTAAACCAGGGTCCACCACATGTTTAAGTATGCTAGTATACCACATTTCGGCTAAAAGTTCCCAAAACTCCAACCCCTCAATGAAATGCAACGAAATTTGGAGGTAAAACTGGAAATAATATAGCAAGAGTGCTTGAAAAAATTCAGGTCAAAATTCAATTTGTAGCCTCGGTTCCTTATCGTCGAACTGTCGCATATCCCTGATTTCGGTTGAAAAATCATAAAAAATCATAACCTTCATGAAATGCCTCGAAATTTTGTGGGCACCTTGAGAATATTATAAGTAGTGTGCCTGCAAAAAATCAGCTCAAAATTCGATGGCTAGACCCATTTTCCATTTTTTGGGAATTGTTTCGGTTTTCCACTTTGAAAATTTATATAAAAAAAATGGTATGGTGAAAAATTCTGTAAATTTTTCGTCCCCTAGATCCCATTTTTATAAGCATTCCTACAAAAATATAAGGCCAAAATTCAACCTCTAGCTTGGAAAGAAAGAGTATGTCTCCCCAGCAAAAAGGATGTCTTGTGCTGGAAAATGGGTCTTTGCATATTATGCTATTATAGGGGGGGAGAGGTGCCAGCCTGACCCTGACCTGGTGCCAAGCCTGGTGCACAATGGTTCACCCCCCCCCCCCCCCCCAACCGGCCGTGCAATGATCCCCAACATTGCACAACGACCTTGCCCACGGCATGGTAGGTGACTCGATCGGGTCATCTTCTGACTGACCGACTCCGTGGGCCGGGGCGCTGGCGGGCCCGAGAGGTGGGCCCGGGGCGGGACCGGGAGGCGGGCGCGGGGAAAAATGTGGGCATCGGATTGAACCGTTTTTGTGGGGATTTTCTATGGTGTGTTGAGGATTCATGGGTGTGGCTCCTCGACCTTGGTTGTGGATGGACGTTGTGTTAGGTTATGCCCTTCGGGGCGGATACGCAACCCGAAGGGACGTGTGATCTTCTGGATGTGACCAAGGTGGGGGTCCCCAACACCAAACCGGTTGAAGACGCACCGTAAAAGATCCTCGCAATGTGGCTAGCACCCGTTTTAAAAATGTTGGCTTTTCGAAATTTTGTCAAGTTGGTTTTTAAAAATGTTGGCTTTCGATATTTATTAATTTCGTGGGGCACGACTAATGTTGTGGGCGTGCGGCTCCTCGACCTTGGTTGTGGATGGACGTGGTGTTAGGTGATGCCTTCTGGGGCGGAGCCGAAGCACCAAGAGATGGATGATCGTCCTGAAGTTTCCTTGTGAGGGGGTGCTCAAACACCAGATTGGCTGAAGGCGCATCGGAAAGGATCCTCGTGATGTTGTTGGTTTTTAAAAATGTTGGCTTTCAATATTTATCAATTTCGTGGAGTTCTCGATGGTGTGGCGAGACTGTGGGTGCCCGGCTCACTGGTGCAGAAAAGGGATTCCACATCGGTTATTTTTGGCTTTTCACATTAGTTTTCAAACTGATGTTGCAAAGATCGATGTGGTTTATTTCCACTTTACACATCGGTTTTGAAACCGATGTGTAAAGTACATTTTTAACAGCGATTTTTATAACAAACCGATGTGGAAAGTTCATTTGTCAATTGGTAACCTATTGGAAATATCACTTTCCACATCGGTTTTATTGAAAACCGATGTGGAAATTAGACTTTCCACATCAGTTTTTTGTAAAATCGATGTGGAAATTTCACTTTCCACATCGGTTTTTTTAAAACCGATGTGTAAAGTCTAATTTTTTTTTGAAACTGTTATTTACATTTCTATCATTCCTTTCCCCTGTTTTAGTAATAATGCAGATCAATACCAGAATAACATACTCTAAATATTCTCAACAATCATTTTTGTACAACAAAAACACAATTAATATATACTGAATTTATTACGAACAATACATATGTACGTTCAATTACATTCAGACAACAAAGATAATTAGAAACCAAAAAGCTACATGATATATTATAGATTTCATATCAAAATACATATGATCAGTCAAAAGTACATTATAGCCAGTACATGATAAGTTTTCAAACTAACTACATATATATATACAAACTATGGTTGGTACACTTCAAGAAAGAAAGTTGCCCGACGCCTCCTTATGCTGTTGATGTCGGAATCAGATAATGGAGTTGGATTGTTGAATATCTGCAAGTTTAATTGGACAAAATATTATATCTTTTAAGTAATTAATAAACTAACTTAAAACATATAACGAATATATAACTGTTACTTCTAATTGTTATCAATTAACAGTTACCTCGTGCCATCTTTCAGTGATCCTGGAGGAGATAATTTCCAACATCCACTTCATCACATAGTATCCACATTTCCATGATCCACGTTGTGTACGTGACTACGTACAAATGAAACCCAATTAGAATATGAGGAATTAAATTAAATAGAAATCAATAATTATACCCACTGCATTTGATGCATTTGTACTAATAAATATCTTACCCTAGGAATAATCCATCTGATAGGACAACGCCTTTCACCACGTAACATGTGACTTGCATTAATAGAACTATCATGACAAAATAAACATTAATTAAAGTATATCTATACAGATTTCAGATAATTAAAACAACTGCATTACTGATTATAAAGTATTTTAATGCTTACGTTTCGATGATCGTCTGCAGATCATACTCCGGTTTATTTCCAATTGAGCAGAAGAAGACCACGACGTTCATCCTAGGGTATAAGATCAATAGTTGCCAATGCTGTCTGTATTTGCGGAACAGTTAGTGGCTAAGTTATATATAGTTATAATTAAATAACGGGTACTTACTTTTTGAGATAAGGCGCAAGGTAGAATTGATGATCGTCTCGGGCAAGTATATCACGTATGGTGATGACCCGGTCTTCTGATGCTAGGAGAACATCACCCTGAATGAACATGGGGTCAATGAACCCATAAAGGGCGAGGTTACCCTGGTCAACTAACATACGATGCAGATACCTAATATATTGAAAAAACAAGTTAGTTATCATAGTATTTTAAAATTAATTACTTAACTTATAATTAAAATGTACTTACGTGCACCATAACGATAGGTGTGCAGAACTAGCCATTTCTTTATTGAGTACAATCTCCATAAGTTCCTTCTTTGGAATATACAGTTCATTGCCCTAGGCTGGCATCATGTTCCAACCTCACCAAAGATGTGTCATTCTCCATGGTGACAACCTATATAGCCAGAAGTTTAAAAACATCACCAGGTGCCCCTTTGTCGATCCCCTAAACAACAAAGATATATATTAGTAATCACAGATAATGAAGTTATTTCATTGGTAATTAATTAAATGGTCAAATGAATACCTTGGCTGGAGCAGACATCTCTAGTCTTCCTGGATCCAACCTTTTAGGCAGAATATGATCATTTCCAACATCCTATAACTAATAAAAATAAAGCATTATCTTTAAACAATAATAAATAATTTCAACTATGAATATAGAAAAACACAACTAACTGAATACCTCAGATGCAACAAGAAAGCTGACCAATCTTCTTTGCCAGAGGATGAAGTTACCGGGGGCCTGACCCACTGTTTGAACCTCCTCAGTGGGCACAGGGACTCGAGCATCAGCATCTCGAATAATCTCAACAACGACCCTCAGCTGATCATCCGGTAATAAACGATGTTGTATGGTATTACCTAAGTTATTATGTGCCCTCCCCAATGCCACTAAGCGGTGATCAGGGTGATCCTCAACATACAGCTCACACCTATCAGGGTCGTCATCATCATCATCATCATCATCATCATCATCATCAGGCAGATGAGGAGGATCACATGAGCCCTTAGTGCTCACATGGACAGAGGGCTGGGAAGAGGGTTGGACACCGGCTGTCATCTGCTAGGACATAGAAGTCAATATTGCCATCTGCTGGGCAAACTTCTTGGCCATCTCCTGTCTAAGCTCAGCTATAATCTCCTGTTTTAGCCGTTCTCTATCTACATCAACATCCCTGTGGGATTGGTGTGAAGATGAACCATGGTATTGGCGAATGCCGACACCCCATCCAACACCAATGACACGGCCCAGATGGTCTGGTTTACTGATGGCAGTAGCTAAGATATCATCGCGTCCTCTAGGAACAAAGGTTCCTTGGGTTACCTGCTCGTCAAGGCATCCTATCACATATAAAATATCAGGTCACATTACAATTCGGTAACAATCTTAAAATGACAATTACAAATCAAACTATACTTACAATCTTCTCAGCTACTTGGCGGGCTACCTCAGATGTATATTGTCCCGTTTTTCTTTGTCGGGCCCTCTTCCATTTACGATGACGTGGGGATGGAGGTGGATCAACAACCTCTGGACGATTTTCAGCGTTAGGATCCGCCTGAGATGCTGCTTCCTGACGTGCTTTCTTTTCTTCTTCCACCATTATCTGACCAAGCTTTTTATATCCCCCGCGAGACATGACATGGGGGTAGACATTCTTGCTTTGGTTTTCCTGCCCCTTTTTCCTCTTCTCCTGTTATAAATAGAAGACAATTAAATTACATAAGTAAATAAAATTAATGAAATTACATAAATTTAGAGACAAATCAAATAAGTTAACCTGAAAGCCGGGATCATGTCGGCTCTGAAAAAAGCGATCCCACGTCGCCTGGTCAAGAAACGGGTACACCTCAAGTGGGTTCTTTTCACATGTTGGATTGAATACATAGTATCTTCCCAGTTTGACCTTAAAAGCCCTCCAACGCTCACCAGCATACTTTAACAAACGCTTCTTGATAACCATCGTATTCGGTATGTCAAAGGTGAGCTGCATCAAGACCAAAAGAATTAACGAATTACTGTATGATATTAGTAAGATTAAAATAAAGTAGATACAGACAAACACAAGACGTAAAAGTATAGATACCAGAATACTCTCCCATATCTGATCCTTCACGTTCACCGGTACATCTTTCCAACTATCAATGAGTATACTAGGCCTGCTCCTAGCAAGGGTCGCCACAAAACTGTTAAACTGCTTTGCCATTGGCCCAATAGGATTGAGGTTATTATCAAAGTATATTCTTATCCTTTGATTTGAACCACGGTTGGCAGTCAAATTCCTCATTCGTGTGGCACGTCTACCATTTCTACCCGTAGACGGGGTCTCCGACTCGCTGCATGAAGGAGGGATATCCTCATGATCATCCATGTATACCTGTTTAAATAAAAAAAAAACTTGTTAGTATGTCAGGATAAATATCAAACATAACTTATAAATATCGATCAACGTACGTAAACATAACTTATAAATATAAACGTAAACATATAATATGCCTTTAAACATAACTCAAACTAAACTTACTTTGTGGTCAATTAGTAAAGTTCTCCCATAAACCTTCTTGGTGATCATTACGAGTAGCATGTACATCATCCACTTCATTTTCCTCATTGAAATTAGGCACTCGTGTTGAGAAAGAAGGAGTATCATAAATATCAAGAGTTGAATCTTGATTTCCCTCACTACCATTATACATATTTTTTCCCTGGAGAACCAATGACCACCTTTTGTTAGAAGTATCACGGATATAAAACACTTGTTTTGCTTGGGATGCCATGATGAAAGGATCCTCTTTATCACCTACCTTATTAAGGTCCACCAATTTGAATCCTAACTCATTGGTTTGCACACCATTGTTACTGTCGACCCACTGACATTTAAAAACAGGTACTCAAAACTTCGTGTAATCAACCTCCCATATCTCTTCAATGATTCCAAAGTATGAAACTGATGCCATAACAGGGTTTTTATCTTTCGAACTAGAGAAATGCATGGACTCAGCGACGACCATAACCCCACTATTTTGTATAGTACTTTTGTCATCCTGGGACTTTGTATAGAAGGAAAACTTATTGATATCGTACACACTCCAGCATATGACATCAAAGTTAGGCCCTTGTGCTAGCCATTTTAATGTAGCAGAAGCAATATCATCCTTTGCAATTTTTTCTTTAAACCAGTTCAAGAAAGTCTTGTTATGCTTGTTCAAACACCATTTTTCATTCATTCTAGGGTAAGTTTCATTGATGATGCTTTTAATGTCACATAAGTATGGTTCAACCTCATCAGTGTTATTCAATATATACAAATGTGCTTGAAGCACTTCCTCCCGATCCATGCTCTTAACAGTGATACCTCGTGTACCCTTACCAGCATATCTTCCTTCGTGACGAGAATTCGGAAGTCCTACAGGTTCCACTTCTGACATGTAGTCTGTACAAAACTCAATAGCTTATTCTGCAACATACCTTTCAACAATAGATGCTTCGGGACGGTGTGGATTTTTCATATATCCTTTCAAGATCTTCATGTATCGCTCAACCGGGTACATCCACGTTAAATAAACGGGGCTGCACAATCTAATCTCCCTCACTAGATGAACAATCAAATGAACCATGATGTCAAAAAATGAAGGTGGAAAATACATCTCCAATTGGCACAAGATAATGGCTGCCTCATTTTCCAAGTCATCCAACTTTTTAGTGTCGATGACCTTGCTACATATAGCATTGAAGAATAAGCATAACCTAGTAATGGCATGTCTGACTTTTTCAGGCAATATGTCACGAATGGCCACCGGTAGTAGTTGTTGCATCAAGACATGACAATCATGAGACTTTAAGCCAACTAATTTGAGATCTTTCATTGAGACAAGTCTTCTGATATTTGAAGAGTAACCCTGTGGCACTTTGACTCCCCGTAGACATTCACAAAAACTTCTTTTCTCTTTTTTTGATAAAGTATGACATGCTGGGGGCAAATAAGTCTTCTTATCCCCCACTTTAAGTGGAGCTAACTGCTCTCGTAAACCCATCGCAACTAGATCCAGACGAGCATTCACACCATCCTTTGTCTTTCCTTGAATATTGAGAAGCGTTCCGATCAAACTGTCACACACATTTTTCTCCACATCCATCACATCAATACAATGTCTTACATCAAGCTTGCACCAGTATGGAAGATCAAAGAAGATCGACCTCTTCTTCCATATTTTCTTCTCGGTAGCCTTCTTCTGGGTCTTCCCATAGATAACATTAGTGTTGTTCACCATTTCATAAACTTGCTCTCCAGTCAAGGCCACCGGAGCAATTTCATTCTCCGGAAGTCCATTGAATGCTTTTCTCAATCTACGATAAGGATGATTACGTCGGAGAAATCTCCGATGGCCAAGGTAAACCATCTTCCTTCCATGTTGCAGTTGATGGTAACATGTACCTTCTTCACATATTGGACATGCTTTATGCCCCTTAACACTATATCCACACAGGTTCCCGTATGCTGGAAAGTCATTGATGGTTCAAAATAACATGGCACGCAATCTGAATGTCTCACGGCAATACCCGTCGATCACATCAACGCCTTCATCCCACAAAATTCTCAAGTCTTCAATCAAGGGACTCAGATAAACATCAATATCATTTCCTGGCTGTTTAGGACCTGAAATCATCATACTTAACATAATGTATTAGCACTTCATTCACAACCAAGGAGACAGGTTGTAAATTACCAGGAGAACAGGCCATGAACTATGAATACTAATTAAGTTTCCATATGGATTCATTCCATCGGTAGCAAGTCCAAGCCTGAGGTTTCTGGGCTCATTGCCGAAATTTGGAAACAAACTATCAATTCTCTTCCATTGCAAAGAATCGGCCAGATGCCGAAGCTGTCCATCACACTCCCTCTCATCTGCATGTCATCTAATGTTCTTTGCATCATTTACATTAGCAAACAATCGCTTGAACCGCGGAATCACGGGAAGATACCATAACACCTTCGCGGGAGGACCTTTGGTGACCACATCACAACTAGAATCACCATCCTTCACTTTGTAGCGTGATACCCCACACCTGGGGCTCTCGTGCATCTCTTCAAACTCTTTCCTGTACAATATGCAATCATTGGGGCAAGCGTGTATTTTCTTATACTCCATACCCATCGGACACAATATCTTCTTCGCCTCATAGTTTCGAGATGGCAATGTGTTGCCTTCTAGAAGCATGTCTCTCAACAACTCAAGCAATTCGGTAAAGCTTTTATCGCTCCACCCATTTCTCACCTTCACATTGAACAATCTTAACACCGCTGACAACCGTGTGAAATTAGTGCACCCCGGATACAAAGCCACTTCCGTATCACTGCACAAAGTATCATACACATGTGCGCGCCGAAAAGACTCTTGCCCAACATCACGGATCATGTCCTCTAGTCCATCGTCCATTTCCACGTCATCAACTTCCTCTCTATCCGACACCCTCGACCTGTCTAACGATTCACCATGACATATCCATGTTGTATAACTCTTACAAATCCCCTCACAAATAAGATGATCACGTATCTCCTCGGCTTCTAGTCGTCTCTCATTCAAACAGTTACCACAAGGACAATAAAACCTTCCGTTACCACTATCAGGAGCATTTGTTTTTGCAAACTGTAGAAAATCTTCCACTCCATTCTCATACTCATCACTTGTCCGTCTAGCATTCATCCAACCGCGATCCATGACTAAACCAATAACTCCGTACTTAGTCCAACATATTCATCAACCACTTCTTATGACAGGGTATGGCCCTATCCCATTTGAGAAGAAACTTTTTCAACATTCGGTTAACAGTTAGTCCTTAACTCTCATGCTCATACTCGACAACATTTCGGCAGCATTTCCCTTCAGTCTCCGACGTACACGACTTGAACGCAATGACATCCACCACGATTAAGTATGCACCCGGAGAATGAAAGGAATTGTATCAATCCGAACTTTCATCAAGTATATAACATTAGAATCAATGAATAACTATTTTAACTGAATTAAGAAAAAGTTTTTTCCCAAACTGTCCAACTTTGGACAATTCAAGATCCAACACAATGAGCGGTACATTAAGCACGTACATGTGTGCTCATTAGTATCACATCTCAAACGGGAAACTAAGGCTTTACTAATTATGTAGCTTGCATGAAGATGGGGCTTGAAAAGTGAAGAAAATGAGTCAAACAGAGCCCATCACGGCCTAGCCGTGACAGCCATCACGACCATGATAGAGTAGAGCAGAAAAAGTCAGAACTGGTCACGGCCAGCCCGTGATGTCCATCACGGTCGTGACATGCCAAATGAATCAGACCCTCACAGGAAGAACTAATCATGGCCTAGCCGTGATGGTGGTCACGGCCGTGACGCGTGATACCACCACTGGAAAAATCCAGTCTTGGAGCCATTTCCACTATGGTGGATTAGACACAGATTCACACTTTATAACATGTCACACACAAAAATACATGCAAGTATATTATCCAACCATTTGGAGTCAAAGTTCATAACTTTTCTAAACAAGAAACGAAGAAATGACTAATCTTGCAAATGGGGACTGTTTATAATAGGGAAAACGTACCTTTTTTTGTGGAAGAATGAAGATCTTGAAGGTTTCTTTGTGCACCTGTGATGAGCCTGAAAACCAATAACAGGGAAAATGAGGAGTGGTTTCATGTGCCATTCTCAGGCATCCCCTATTTACTTATCCAACCATTTGGAGTCAAAGTTCATAACATTTCTAAACAAGAAACGAAGAAATGACTAATCTTGCAAATGGGACTGTTTATAACAGGGAAAACACACCTTTTTTGTGTGGAAGAATGAAGATCTTGAATGTTTGTTGTGGAGTTGTGAGAGAGTGAGTGAGTGTGAAGGTAGAAATGAGAAACCGGAGAACTGAGAGTGAGTGAGAGAGTGAGTGAGTACTGAGAGAGTGAGTGAGCGTGACATTGGAGGGAATGAAAATAGAAACATAAAGAAGGGTTATATTACACATTGGTTATTATAAAACCGATGTGGTTAATTTATATTTCACATCGGTTATCTAGGAACCGATGTGGAAAGATAAATTTTAAATTCTAATTTTTTAAAATAATTTTATACATCGGTTATATGTAAACCGATATGGTTAATCACTACTTTACACATCGGTTCTAGAAAAACCGATGTTAGAAGATAAAAATTCTAACTTTAAAATTTTTTTGTTTTACTTTTAAACATCGGTTAAAAATAACCGATGTGGAAAGTATTTACACATCGGTTAAATTCTAAACCGATGTGGAATACTTTGATTTTAATTTAAAAAATGCCACCGCCTCGTTTTACACATCGGTCTTACAGAAACCGATGTGGAAACTCCGATGTAAAAAGCATATTTTACACTAGTGGGTCCTCGACCTTGGTTGTTGATGGACGTGGAGTTAGGTGATGCCTTTCGGGGTGGAGCCGAAGCACCAAGAGACGGGTGATCGTCCTGAAATGGCCTTGTTAGGGGTGCCTAACACCAGATCGGCTGAAGGCACATTGCAAGGGATCCTCGCGATGTCTTTGGTTTTTTAAAAATGTTGGCTTTCGATATTTATCAATTTTGTGGGGTACTCGATGGTGTGGCGAGGTTGTGGGTGCGTGACTCCTCGACCTTGGTTGTTGATGGATGTGGTGTTAGGTGATGCCTTCCGGGGAGGATCCGAAGCAATAAGAGACGGGTGTTCGCCCTGAAGTGGCCTTGGAAGGGGTGTCCAACACCAGATCCGCTGAAGGCGTATTAGAAAGGATCCTCGCGATGTTTTTAGTTTTTTAAAATGTTGGCCTTCGATATTTATCAATTTCGTGGGGTAATCGATGGTGTGGTGGGGCTGTGGGTGCGCGGCTCCCCGAACTTGGCTGTGGATGGACGTGGTATTGGGTGATGCCTTCCGTGGCGGAGCCGAAGCACCAAGAGACGGGTGTTCGTCCTGAAGTGACCTTGGAAGGGGTGTCCAACACTAGATCGGCTGAAGGCGCATTGGAAAGGATCCCTGCGATGTTGTTGGTCAACCGATTTAAAAATGTGGGCTTCGGATATTGGTCGCGCCTAGCGATGCGGATGCGGTGCTTCTCGTTGCTTCCATGTGCTTGCTTGTCGTGGGCAATGCGGGGGGTGGTTCATTCGGTTGTATTGTGTCTTGCAAACGTGATGGCGTGTGAGTGGTGGTTGGGATGTTTGTGCTGGCTGGCTCCATGCTCGTGGTCATCGAACGGTCAGACAGAAATCCATGTCATCTTCGCCTTGTGTTGCGGTGGCCTTGGCGTGTGTTGGGTTCCTGTGTTGCCTACCCATTTGGCGGTATTCATGTGCCTCATAAGACTCGGTCCATCAAGGCTTCCTTTGTGAGGCTTAGTGGATTTGAAAGTAGTACTAGTGTTTCGCTCGTGTTGTGTGTTGTACAGCTCACGTGGTCCTTGGTATCTACTGTTCTCCTGGATGCGGTGCATGTGGCTAACGTGGGCTCTTGATTGTACCTCGTCGAGTCCCTCGGAATATTATCGTTTGCCATGAACGACACTTCCCGTGGTTCCTAGGTTGTTTTTTCCCTTGCGGTGACAACACTTGCTCTTTGGGCATAGTTGTTGGTGGATGCTACCTGGTTGATCCTGCCAGTAGTCATATGCTTGTCTCAAAGATTAAGCCATGCATGTGTAAGTATGAACTAATTCAGACTGTGAAACTGCGAATGGCTCATTAAATCAGTTATAGTTTGTTTAATGGTATCTACTACTCGGATAACCGTAGTAATTCTAGAGCTAATACGTGCAACAAACCCCGACTTCTGGAAGGGATGCATTTATTAGATAAAAGGTCGATGCAGGCTCTGCCTGTTGCTTTGATGATTCATTATAACTCGTCCGATCGCACGACCCTTGTGCCGGCGACGCATCATTCAAATTTCTGCCCTATCAACTTTCGATGGTAGGATAGGGGCCTACCATGGTGGTGACGGGTGACGGAGAATTAGGGTTCGATTTCAGAGAGGGAGCCTGAGAAACGGCTACCACATCCAAGGAAGGCAGCAAGCGCGCAAAATACCCAATCCTGACACGGGGAGGTAGTGAAAATAAATAACAATATCGGGCTCATTGAGTTTGGTAATTGGAATTAGTACAATCCAAATCCCTTAACCAGGATCCATTGGAGGGCAAGTCTGGTGCCAACGGTCGCGGTAATTCCAGCACCAATAGCATGTATTTAAGTTGTTGCAGTTAAAAAGCTCATAGTGGGACCTTGGGTTGGGTCGATCGGTTCGCCTCTGGTGTGTACCGGTCAGCTCGTCCCTTCTG
>CM061069.1:3227987-3257987 GCA_030762895.1 Sophora flavescens | reverse complement strand
CGCAGGTCCCCGGTGCACGTGATGCCTGACCATGCTCGGTGGGTGCGGTCGGGAACCAAGGATGCATGGGTCTAGTGCATAGGGTACATGTCCCCGGTGTGGTTGAAAAATCATGAAAAATCTCCACCTTCATGAAATGCAACGAGACATTGGAGGAACCTTTTGGATAACATTCTTAGCGTGCCTACAAAAAAAATAGCTCAAAATTCAATTTGCAGCTTAATTTCCGTGTATCCAAATAGTCGCATATCCCTGATTTCGGTTGAAAAATCTTGAAAAATCACCACCTTCATGAAATGCCACGAAACTTGGTGGAAACCTTGGGAATATTATAATTATGGTGCCTGCAAAAAATCAGCTCAAAATTCGATGGCTAGACCCATTTTCCATTTTTTGGGAATTGTTTCGATTTTCCACTTTGAAATTTGATGAAAAAAATGGTAAGGTGAAATATTCTGTAAATATTTCGTCCCCTAGATCCCATTTTTATAAGCATCCCTGCAAAAAATCAGGCCAAAATTCGACCTCTAGCTTGGAAAAAAAGAGTATGTCTCCCCAGTAAAAAGGATGTCTTGTGCTGGAAAATCATGAAAAATCACCACCTTCATGAAATGCCACGAAACTTGGTGGAAACCTTGGGAATATTATAAGTATGGTGCCTACGAAAAGTCAGCTCAAAATTCTATGGCTAGACCCATTTTCCATTTTTTGGGAATTGTTTCAGTTTTCCACTTTGAAAATTGATAAAAAAAAATGGTAAGGTGAAAAATTCTGTAAATTTTTTGTCCCCTAGCACCCATTTTTATAAGCATCCCTGCCAAAAATAGGCCAAAATTCGACCTCTAGCTTCGAAAAAAAGAGTATGTCTCCCCAGCAATAAGGATGTCTTGTGCTGGAAAATGGGTCTTTGCATATTATGCTATTATATGGGGGGATGGGGGGGGGGGGTGCCTAGCTATTATACATATTATATATTATATATATAGTAGTAGTAGTAGTAGTTGTAATCATCCTTATCGGTCTGGAAGCTAGCATCGGTGTAACCTATTACAGCTAGCTCTTCCTCGCCTCCATATACCAAGAACGAATCCTTAGTTCTTCTCAAGTACTTAAGGATGTTCTTGATAGCAGACCAGTGACTTTCACCGGGATCAGACTGGTACCTGCTCGTTATGCTTAAAGCATACGATACATCTGGTCGAGTACATAACATGGCATACATGATAGATCCAATTGCGGATGCATGTGGAATCTTACTCATGCGATCCCTTTCTTCTTGAGTGGAAGGGGATTGTGCCTTTGATAGGCATATACCATGTGACATAGGCAAGAGTCCTTTCTTGGATTCATGCATGTTAAAGCGTCTTAACACTTTGTCTATGTATGTACTCTGACTTAGGCCAATCAATTTCAGCGATCTATCCCTATAGATCCTGATTCCCAATACATAGGTAGCTTCACCCAAATCTTTCATAGAGAAGCAATTCCCTAACCATGTCTTCACATTTTGTAGTGTAGGGATGTCATTTCCAATGAGTGATATGTCATCGACATATAACACCAGAAAAACAACAATGCTCCCATTAACCTTCTTGTAGACACAAGGTTCATCTTCATTTTTTATGAATCCGTACTGTCTTACAGCATCATCAAAACGAAGGTTCAAACTTCTGGAAGCTTGCTTCAATCCATAGATTGATCGCTGCAATTTACATACCTTTCTGGCATCCTCTGAAATGTCAAAGCCTTCAGGTTGTGTCATGTACACATCCTCAAGAAGCTTTCCATTAAGGAAAGCAGTTTTGACATCCATTTGCCATATCTCATAATCATGGTATGCAGCGATAGCAAGTAAGATCCGGACGGATTTAAGCATCGCAACAGGTGAAAAGGTCACATCATAGTTGACACCATGACTTTGCTTGAAACCCTTAGCCACCAATCACGCCTTAAAGGTATGTACTTTACCATCCATGTCAGTTTTCTTTTTGAAAACCCACTTGCACCCTATGGGTTTTACCCCTTCAGGTGGCTCTACCAAGGTCCATACCTGGTTGGTGTTCATGGAATCCATCTCAGATTTCATGGCCTCAAGCCACTTCTCAGATTCTGGGCCATTGATGGCCTCCTGGTAAGTCACAGGCTCATCTTGATCCATGAGCGATACATCACCTTGTGGAGTCATGAGAAATCCATATCTCTCAGGCTGGTGACGTATCCTGTTAGATCTACGCTGGTCTTGTGCTACTGGAGCAGGTTGTTCCTCCACAGCATTTTGTGAAGGTCACTCTTGTTCTACCAATGGTAGGTCACTACTTAGTGATTCTTGAATTTCTTCAAGTTCTATCTTCCTCCCACTGGTTCCTGTGGAGATAAACTCCTTTTCTAGGAATACACCAGTCCGTGCGACAAACACTTTGCCTTCAGAAGGATTATAGAAATAGTATCCCTTGGTTTCTTTGGGATACCCCACAAAGAAGCATTTATCAGATTTGGGATCAAGCTTATTAGAAACTTGACGTTTTACATATGCTTCACAACCCCAAATTTTCATAAAAGACATGCTGGGTCGTCTACTAGTCCATATCTCATATGGTGTCTTTTCTACCGTTTTGGATGGAACACGGTTAAGTGTAAAAGCTGTTGTTAATATATCATGTCCCCAGAAAGAGTTTGGAAGGTTTGCATGACTCATCATAGACCGAACCATGTCCAACAAGGTTCGATTTCTCCTCTCAGAAACACCATTCCATTGTGGTGTTCCAGGTGGAGTGAGTTGAGATAAAATTCCACACTCTCTCAGATGATCATCAAACTCTAGGCTCAAATATTCACCACCTCGATCTGATCGAAGAGTTTTAATATTTTTACCAAGTTGGTTTTGTACATCATTTTTGAATTCCTTGAACTTTTCAAAGGATTCCGATTTATGTTTCATAAGATACACAAATCCATGTCTACTGAAATCATCAGTAAATGTGATGAAGTACTGAAAACCACCTCTAGCTAATGTGTTTAGGGGTACGCATACATCGCTATGTATAAGACCCAAAAGATCGTTAGCTCTTTCACCTTTTCCGGTGAATGGAGCTTTAGTCATCTTTCCCAATAAACAAGACTCACATATCTCATATGATTCATAATCAAATGAGTCCAAGAGTCCATCTTTATGGAGCTTCGAAATGCGCTTCTCATTTATATGGCCTAAATGACAATGCCAAAGATAAGACGGATTCAACTCATTTGGTTTGAACCTCTTAGTATTTATGTTATAGATGGGCATTTCGAGATCAAGGACATAAAGCCCATTACTCATGTGTGCACTAGCATAGAAAATATCATCCAAATAAATACAACAACTTTTGTTCTTTATTATAAAAGAAAAACCAATCTTTTCCAAACAAGAAACAGAAATGATATTCCTGCTAATTGCAGGCACAAAATAACAGTTCTCTAACTGAATAGTAAGCCCAGTGGGCAAAGTCAATACATAAGTCCCTACAGCTAAAGCAACAACCTTTGCTCCATTTCCAACTCGTAGGTCGACTTCGCCCTTTGCCAATGGTCTACTCCTGTTTAGATCCTGCACATTTGTACAAATGTGATAACCACATACAATATCTAATACCCATGATGCAGAAGTAGATAAATTGACTTCTATAACAAACACACCTGAAGTGGAAGTCTCACTTCCCTTCTTCTTCTTGATTTCTTCCAGGTATTTTGGGCAGTTCCTCTTCCAATGTCCGGTCCGACCACAGTGGAAGCAATTGCCTTCCTTAGCCACACCACCCACAGGCTTCAAGCCAGAAGTACTGGGCTTGATCTTGTTGATGGCCTTGCCCTTGCCCTTTTGTTTGTACTTGGGCTTCATGGGATGCTTCTTGCTGTTTCCAGCCTGGACCATCAAAATGGCCTTCCCCTTTCCTTTGTTAATATTTTGTTCAGCAGTTCTCACCATGCTCAACAATTCTGGCAAAGATTTGTCAAGATCATTCATATTATAGTTCATGACAAACTGACTATAGCTCTCAGGCAACGATTGCAGAACTAAGTCGGTGGCCAACTCTTGGCCTAAAGGAAATCCCAGTCTCTCGAGATTCTCAATGTACCCGATCATCTGGAGTACATGAGGACTCACAGGGCTTCCTTCTGCCAATTTACACAGGAAAAGGGCTCTGGAAACTTCGAACCGCTCATGCCTTGCTTGCTCTTGGTAGAGCAGCTTGACGTGCACGATCATATCGTACGCCTCCATGGTCTCATGTTGCTTTTGCAGCTCAGAGGTCATGGTAGCAAGCATAAGACGGCCGACGTCTAAGGCGTCATCCTGATGCTTCTTATAAGCATCCCTGTCAGCCCTAGGAGCATTTGAAGCCGGTGGCTCCTCAGGAATAGGCTCCTCAAGAACATACAGCCTTTTCTCATGTTTGAGGACAATCTTCAAGTTTTTGTACCAGTCCAGAAAATTTGTTCCAGATAGTTTATCCTTCTCAAGGACGGATCGCAATGACAGGTTACTTGATGTGTTTGATGCCATGGTAATCTACAGAAATAAATATGCAAAATAAAAGTATCATGCCATGAAGTTATTTAATAAGGTCTTTAATTAAATACGCCTCCCACTATTTTACTCAAAAACAATGACCCTCATCATTGATTCAGAAAATCCCGTTGGAAGATTTTCTAGTAGGCCAAGATCCATATTTCACCTAGCTTTAAGTCAGCTTTGGCTAATCACTCAAAATTCGGTTATATAGGTAGGAAACACTTTCCGATTGCATCTCATGCAACTCTTGGACAGTTGGGTGAATAACTCTTATTCTAATCCATCACATGGACTAAAGCCCAACTTATAAGCCTCTAAGCCTTTCAATCCTATTGAAGTTGGCTTAGTTAAGTCAGACCCAATGGATAGCAGTTGAACATTACATTTGTCCCATTGCGTCGTACTAGTATAGATAAAGGTACCCCGCTTTGGCGGACCCACACTTAATCAATCATAGTCTTGACGAGTGCCATGCATTGGAAGACCTTTAAATGTGACTTAATATTTCCTTTTGAGGGATTTGATTAAAATTTGATCTCATCATTTGTTAAACTCTTTAACTTACTATTTACATACATGCATCTAATACATATATTAGTTAAACTCTTTTTAACATATTATATACATACATGCATCTTATACATATATAAGGCAAATAAATGTGATATGGTTATGGCCCCTAACGCATTGATTCTCCCAAGCCAATGAGAGAATCTAAACTGAAATCTAGGAGCGTCCAAGCTTCTCCAAGCACGATCTCCCACGAGATAACGTCTTCTTGTCTCCATCATTACATTACATAAACAGAAACCTCATTTTACATATGAGGGGAATGAGATGATAAAAGAATATACATATGGAATATAAGAGAAAGGCACGGCACGCAGGCCGTATTTCAAAATAAACCAAAAGACTAAGGCCATAACCATCCACCATGCATCACAACGCAAATAATAACAAACAATAATAATACCTCTTTTATTATTATTAATATTATTATTAAGTGATACAAAAGATTTCAAAAATTTGAATTTCGAAATAACACACTATGCAGAGAACTGAAACCGATCATGTTTAACATCAACACTTGACGCCATCGCAGAACATAATAAGGATTCCAGAACCAATGTACATATCGCATATATACATAAACATGAAATAGACGCATATATCATATACATACGAAAATTACAGAAACAAGGTTTCGCAAAACGGATGCAAACGATTTTCAGAAAACAATTTTCAGAAAAACGATTCACGTTATAAACATGTTATCATACATAACAGGTAAACCACGTAACAGAATCATGGTTTCGCAAGCGGCTTTGATACCACTGTTGGCAATTTGCGTATATATAAAAAAAAGAATAACGCAGCGGAAAAATTCCCATCGAAGGATCCTTGCGAATGGTCATGATTCATGTTAGAAGATTTACCTCTTGAAGCGATGACAGTTGATTAAAATCATCCATAACGAACACCGCACGAACGATGTCTCTAAGGTATCCACACGAGCAGATTCCATGAACGTCCAACGTCACGAACCCGAAGCATCTCTGTCTCACAGTGCTAGCTTCGAAAACCGAGACCTGCTGTTCACTATCACTCTCTATGTGTGGCTACGGTAAAACAAAACCGTGTAGGCACAATAGCTTAAGTGGTCTACTTATAGCAGCACCTCCTTAGGTGAGTTAGTGAGCAGCGTTTGACCTAAGCCCCATGTACTATGCGCTAGGCCCAATAGAAAAGTCCAATTCTCCTTTTAATGCTTCTTTTAATCCGCTCTTATATGTGTGACCCTATAGGTTCCCAAAACGTTAGTAGTAATATTAAATCCCATTTAATATTACAAACAGTGAGCGGTATCTAGCAATACATCACTGCTACCTAAGTAGTGAGAAAGTCAGTGATTTGACGAAACCTTTCTGTGATAAATATTCATGTGCATTATTATCCCATTGTCCATATATCTATATTGAACACAAGACATGGAATATGTCACCCTTGTATGGTTCAATATCATGTTCCCTGATACCCGAGTAGACTTAACAACAAATGAGGTCAATATCTTATATTGACTCATTTCATCACGGTCATGCATTTTACAGTCTCACTCTATCAGGGGGCCCACAGATATTACTCCTGTTATGTAGGAGGGACAAATTCCATCTAGGTCACTCACATCCCTCTACATGGCTCGTGGTATGCCCAATGACCGTCTTTATAATCATCCTATTACAGATGACGTTTGACGATATTAAAGCACACGACTCCTCATGTAGGGATCGTAGCGATTTCAGGTCGAAGGATTGCATACATCATTGTCACTATGTGAACTACTTATGACACTCACACAACGCTCCATGTAGTGTTCTCATGGTGGGTCAATCCAGTACATCATTACTCTAATGTGTACCTATGTGTGCGACTCAATATCTCATATCCATGACCCATGAGATATGGTCATCAGTCTGCACACATAATAGTCTCAATGTATTATTATTGTCCTTATTAATAAAATACTTGACTACGGATATTTAAGAATAGGATTTCATTGTTCAATAGTGTCTCACGATCAAGTCATATACTTGATATTCTATTAAACTGAAATTTCTATTCTAAGGACTTTATTATGTTTAAACAAGTAACACAATAAACTAGAATGCCTCATATCATATATATATATATATATATATATATATATATATATATATATATATAATAGCAAGATACAAATGTAAGTCTAAGAAATACACTGGCCTCTAGGGCTTACACCAACAGCTCAAACACTAGATCGGCTGAAGCCGCATCGGAAAGGATCCTCGCGATATTATTGGTTTTTAAAAATGTTGGCTTTCGATATTTATGAATTTCGTGGTGGGGTACTCGATGGTGTGGCGAGGCTGTGGGTGCGCGGCTCCTCGACCTTGGTTGTGGATGGACGTGGTGTTAGGTGATGCCTTCCGGGGCGGAGCCGAAGCACCAAGAGACGGGTGATCGTCCAGAAGTGGCCTTGTTAGCGGTGCCCAACACTAGATCGGCTGAGGCGCATCGGAAAGGATCCTCGCGATGTTTTTTGGTTTTAAAAATGTTGGCTTTCAATATTTATCAATTTCGTGGGGTTCTCGATGGTGTGGCGAGGCTGTGAGTTCCCGGCTCCTCGACCTTGGTTGTGGATGGACGTGGAGTTAGGTGATGCCTTTTGGGGCGGAGTCGAAGCACCAAGAGACGGGTGATCGTCCTGAAGTTGCCTTGTTTGGGGTGCCCAACACCAGATCGGCTGAAGGCGCATCGCAAGGGATCCTCGCGATGTTGTTGTTTTTTAAAAATGTTGGCTTTCGATATTTATGAATTTCGTGGTGGGGTACTCGATGGTGTGGCGAGGCTGTGGGTGCTCCGCTCCTTGACTTTGGTTGTGGATGGACGTGGTGTTAGGTGATGCCTTCCGGGGCGGATCCGAAGCACCAAGAGATGAGTGATCGTCCTAAAGTGGCCTTGTTAGGGGTGCCCAACACCAGATCGGCTGAGGCACATCGGAAAGGATCCTCGCGATGTTTTTTGTTTTTAAAAATGTTGGCTTTCGATATTTATCAATTTCGTGGGGTTCTCGATGGTGTGGCGAGGCTGTGGGTGCCCGGCTCCTCGACCTTGGTGGTGGATGGACGTGGTGTTAGGTGATGCCTTTCGGGGCGGAGCCGAAGCACCAAGAGATGGGTGATCGTCCTGAAGTGGCCTTGTTTCGGGTGCCCAACACCAGATCGGCTGAAGGCGCATCGCAAGGGATCCTCGCGATGTTTTTGGTCTTTAAAAAATGTTGGCTTTCGATATTTATCAATTTTTTGGGGTACTCGATGGTGTGGCGAGGTTGTGGGTGCGTGGCTCCTCGACCTTGGTTGTTGATGGACGTGGTGTTAGGTGATGCCTTCAGAGGCGGAGCCGAAGCTCCAAGAGACGGGTGTTCATCCTGAAGTGGCCTTGGAAGCAGTGTCCAACACCAGATTGGCTGAAGGCGCATTAGAAAGGATCATCGCAATGTTTTTGGTGTTTAGAAATGCTTGCTTTCGATATTTATCAATTTCGTGGGGTACTTGATGGTGTGGTGAGACTGTGGGTGCGCGGTTCCCTGACCTTGGCTGTGGATAGACGTGGTGTTGGGTGATACCTTCCGTGGCAGAGCCGAAGCACCAAGAGATGGGTGTTCGTCCTGAAGTGACCTTGGAAGGGGTGTCCAACACTAGATCGGCTGAAGGCGCATTGGAACGGATCCTCGCGATGTTGTTGGTCAACTGATTTAAAAATGTTGGCTTCGGATATTGGTCGTGCCTGGCGATGAGGATGCGGTGCTTCTCATTGCTTCCATGTGCTTGCTTGCCGTTGGCAATGCGGGGCATGGTTCGTTCGGTTGTATTGTGTCTTGCAAACGTGATGGCGTGTGAGTGGTGGTCGGGATGTTTGTGCTGACTGGCTGTTGAGTCACCGGCAAGTGTACCGGGTCGTCGCAAGTAATAAATTAACATGGTAAATAATTACCAAGGTTGAACACAAGGATTGGGCTACCAATTCGACCAATTCGCGAGAAATTAGATACGTATGGTCAAGTAACAGCAAGTGGTTGTGAGAGAGAAAATAAGATTGCAATTCAAATTAACAAATAAAATAAAGATATGGTATTAAAATCTGGAATTGAACATCTAAGGTCACAAATCCACCTACCAAATCATGCATAGTAACCAAGTGATGATGATTCCTTCCCTAGATTCAATTACAATGTCAACCAGGACCCCCAAATTCTCCTAAATTCACTGTCGTGCTCAATAGGACGTATTCGACGATTGAATTAATTACTTACTAGGTCTCATAACCCAATCATCAAACTCTATTAAATCTAGTTCCTATAAGGTTGCACCGATCTCCTATTCACTCTCGTGCAATAGTCGATCGATGATCCCAATTCAAGTTCTAAAACGCGAATTGCCTCCTAAGCCTCAACACGTTTAACTAGTCAATCACGTATGCATATGATCAACACAACAAATTCAGAATTAGAAAACACTAACTGAGAAAAGGGAGAGAAATATACATCACATCGAACGCTACACCGCCATGGGTGGTTTCATTGATCCCTTAGACGAGGGGATTAGTTCCTCATGCTTGTAACAACGCACAAACAATCGGCCATAATCACCATTGTAAAATAAGAAAATAAAAGAGGGAGACACAGCTCCAGAAAACAAGAATTCCTCCATAAAACGCTACAAAACCAGTGGAGAACCAAAAAGCTTCCTTCAATCTGCCCTAAAACAGCAATTTATAGATTTCAGATTCTGCGCACGCTCGCGAGGCGAGTAGCCTCTCGCGACGCGAATATTAAAAGTGGCGCCTTTCAAAATTGGATTCTCGCGAGGCGAGAGGATGTTTCGCGAGGCGAGACTTGGAATTCTAGTTTGCCATGGCCGTGACCTTCATCACAGCTAGGGCGTAATGGTCTCTGTCCTCCAGGGTCTTCAGGTTTCGCGAGGCGAGTCCTTCCAGAATTGTTTTTCCACTGTTTTCTTCATTTTCCTTGATTCTAAGAGCTTCACTTTTAACCCGAAACAATGAAAGAAAACGAAAAGCGTAATTCTACTCAAAATAGACTAAAAACTACTAAAATACATAAAACGAGTCAAAGTCTAACTTAGGAACGAAACAAGGCCAATTTGGGATATTAGCGAGGGTGACTCGCCCAATTAGGCACAAAATATACCCCTTTTCTAGATGGAAACTAGATGAGCCAGAGGCTTATCAAAACACCCCAAACTTAAACCTTGCTTGGCACCAAGCAAGCTAAAACTCAAAAAGACTCAAGACTTGCAAGCTTAAAGGATTCAATCAATTTCGCACAACTTTCATGCAGTCTTAACAAAACAGTTTTTTCTTCAATGATTTCCCCCCTTGCATCAATGTAATCCCCACATTCATTTACTTTAAACAATTGAGAATTCTACCATTCATGCAATCAGTAATCTGATTTGAGGATCTAAGTAGCACACAAAAGGGAGATCACCAAATTCAAACAATTGCCTTCCTCACAAGGGTGTTTGATATTTCACTCATTCGCTCAATTTGTCTAGGCTAGCAACATTCACTCTATTTCACAATTTAAGAGCACTTTCCATGAATTTGATTTTCATCTCAACAAAGTTCCCACAAAAATATGTATGCATCATCAAAAGGTCTTTCATGGGTTGTAATGAGGCTTGGCTCAAGGTAAGATATTCAAAGGATAGAGGCTTAGTCCCTAAGATCAATGAGAGCACGAAACTAGCATTACCACAATTGACTTCACTCTCATATTATTCTTCCTTGCATTGGGTGGCTACAAACCTCTTCCTCTTCATCCTTTTTCACTTTGCCCTTTTTGGCATATATTCAATACTTTTCATCATTTTTTTTCCAAGCCTTCGGCCCTTACTTTCGCCTTTCTTTTTCTCAACTATGATTCATGAACTTGGTAACCACCCCAAACTTAGTTCCACAACAACACTCACAAAGCTAAAATTCCATGCTCTCCTAAATCCAAGGATAGGGGAAAATCATGGTTTTTTCAGATTTTTGGCTTGTAATGTGAGGTCATCAAGAACAATAGGCTTCAAGGCTCAATGTGGCTAACTAGGGATCATTCATCAAGGTTGGTTCAATTTATGTCCAAGTAGTTATTTCAAAGAAAAAAAACTGCCTAGATCATTTGATGCAACATATAAATATGCAAACCATGCACAGATTCAAGCAAATCCTGGAAAGTGCAACTTAAAAGTGATTCACACAATTAAAATAGTGTTGGAGGCTCAAATCCTCACCTGGACATTTTGCAAATTGTTTGACCGAGATACAATTCCTAGTGTGTGCACCCCTTCACCCCAAACTTATCATAAATCAAGCAATCACAATAAAATTTCTCAAAGTTCAATTTCCAATTTTTCACATGGGGATCAAGTTTTCGATTTTCAGAACCTAGGGGGAAATCATCGATGTTCAAAATAATTCATGCAATCAATCAATGCTAAATTTAATTAAAATCCACCAAGCTTGCCGACACAACATTCATACACAAACTCTTGATCTTCTCAAATTATTCAAGAGCGAAATTCAAAAACAAAAACAAAAACAAAAACAAAAACAAAGAAATTGGTTCCCTCCCCCACGCTTAAATCATACATTGTCCTCAATGAAAGAACAAAGATATAAAATAAGAGTAAGGAAAGGAGAGGGTGCTCCCTAATCAAGTTGTAGTGTAGGTGCGCGCTTGCATGGAAAGCTCTTCTACGGTTGCATCCTCATCCAATTGGTCCCTCGGGCACCCCCTGTTGGGCCAAAGGCCTCTCCCTGAAGAACTCCTGCAAATTAAAACCTTAATTGCAGATTCGCGAGGCGATAGATCACTCGCGAGGCGAATCTGGAAAAATTGTTGTTCACACTTTCCAGAATCGCAAGGCGAGAGTAGTAGCTCGCGAGGCGAATCTGGAATTCCAACAGCTGATGATGCCCAGAATCGTGAGGCTAAAGTAGCTCTCGCGACGCGAGAAAGAAGCATGAGCAAGCTTCTGAGATTCAGGGCTTCTGTCTCGCGTGGCCACTATGGATTCGCGAGGCGAATCTCTCTCTTTTATATATATATATATATATATATATATATATATATATATATATATATATATAATGACAGAAAAATAAAGGATACCTAGCTTGGGTTGCCTCCCAAGTAGCGCTTGTTTACGTCCCGAGCCTGACTCAAGTCACCCCTAAGGGTTAATCCGGAAGAAGATCTTGCTTGCCATGCCATGCCCTTGTCCGCTTTTTGTAGGTTCTTGCCCTTTCATATTCTTGCATGCAGTTCCCGGACAACTCATTTAAGTCCAATAGCCCTCTATAATCAGCACGTACTCTCCACCCCGTGATGGTCCTTATTGGGATCGATTTATTGCTTTTATTGACCACCACGATTGTGCCACCTTTCCTTGGGACCACATGAGTTGGACTACCCCAACTACTATCCGAGATGGGATAGATGATTCCGGCCTCTAAAGGTTTAATCACTTCCTCACACACAGCTTCTTTCAATCCTTCTTTGTTGAGCTTTTCCCTTGCACCTTCATCCTCTGGAAGACTCGGTAAGGCTTCCCTGTCCTTTAACCACTCAAGATAGACCTCATCCCCCAAAGGGTCTTTTTCCTCACTATCATCATCATGGGATTTTACCAACACTTGTGCAAGTGAAGAACCATGGGCTTCGCTAGTTGCCTTTGCCTTGACAGTTGAGTCCACCACATCCACTCGATACACATCCGACCTCTCAGCAGGGTGCTTCATTACTTCAAAGACATTGAATACTACCTCATCATCTTGCACCCTTAGAGTGAGTTTCCCTTGTTGCACATCTATCAAGGCACGCCCAGTGGCCAAGAAGGGCCTACCCAATATGAGAGGGATCTCGGCGTCTTCATCTATATCAAGCACCACAAAATCCGTCGGAAATATGAACTTGTCCACCTTTACTAACAAATCTTCGATCACCCCATAAGGATATTTTATAGAACGATCGGAGAGTTGGAGTGACATCCGTGTATCCTTGACTTATGTGATCCCCAACCTCTTCATCATAGAGAGGGGCATCAAGTTGATGCTTGCCCCTAGATCACACAACGCCTTTCCTAGAGTCATCCCCCCAATGGTGCATGGTATAGAAAAAGAACCGGGGTCCTTCAACTTCGGAGGTAGTTTTCTTTGAAGAATGGCACTACACTCCTCGGTCAAAGCAACCGTTTCCTCATCCACTATTCTCCGCTTCTTGGAGAGAAGCTCCTTCATAAACCGGGCATAAGATGGCATTTGTTCCAAGGCTTCCGCAAATGGAATGTTAATTTGAAGTTTGCGGAAGACATCAAGGAATTTATTGAACTGTTTATCTTGTTGAGGCTTCTTCAATCTTTCAGGATACGGTACCTTCATGTAGGGAGGGAGGTCCTGGGGTTCAACCCACTTCTTTTTTCGGAACTCTTCATCTACAAGTTTTAACCTCCCCCTTGCTCCGGTGCCTTGTCACTTGCCAACTCCTCTTTCTCAGGTTGGTCTTCCTCAACATGTGGTTGTTCCGGGGCCTTGTCTTCCTGAGAACTAGTTGCACCCCTGTTAGATCCCAACACCCTATTGCTTCTAGTTGTTATGTCATTGCATTGGTTCTTAGGGTTGTTCTCGGTATCACCTGGGAAAGTGCCTGGGGAACGCTCATTTAGTTGCTTTGCGAGTTGAGCTATCTGCGTCTCTAGATTCTGAATTGCCTCCCCTGTATGAGTTGAACTTGTCAATGGTTGTGCTTGTATTGATTGACAACTTCTCAACTACCGCACTCATCTTCTCAAAAGTCAACTCCCAAGGTTGCCTTCCACCATCAGTTATTTGCAATTGATTAGGCCCGGGAAGAGCCTGCTGAGTATTGTGTTGATGGATCCCACAGTTTGGCCTCTGATTCTACTGAGGTTGTTGTTGCCCGGCTAGACCACCACTGGCATTACTCCAAGCGAAACACGGATGGTCTCTCCTCATATAACCCCTATTCTGATTCTGACTGTAATCATTCTGTCTGTTCCTCTAATAGTTGTTCTGGGGAACACTCATTAGTGGAAAATATACATTAGACGGGAAAGGTTTACGTCAGTTAACCAAAAGCTAGACGTTAAAAAGGGGGTGGTGGCAGTTTGTAAATATCAGACTTCATTAATTCAATTTTAACGTCACTTGTTGTAAGGACTGACGTTAAAAGTTAAGTGACTCACTTTTAACGTCAGTTCAATAAACAACTGACGTTAACAGTGAACCTGTTAACGTCAATTCTTTATTGAACTGACGTTAAAAGTGAGACACTTCACTTTTAACGTCAGTCCTTACATCAACAGACGTTAAAGGTTATTTTAATAAAAAAATTTACCTAGTAAACGTACCTTTCCGCATTGCCTTCCTCAAAGTTTCAGTTTCACTTGCTTTTATGTTTTGTGTTTCTGTTTTGAACACTAAAATATATGTGCGAAGTATAAGTTGAATCAATTACCCAAACCGGATCTTATTCATGAAGTGTATCAATAATACAATTACAAGATACATTCAAAATTTTAAAATCCTATAAAAAGTTACATTGAAAGGGTTTAAAATCCTAAACATTTGTTGAGGCTTCGTTCCCTTCACAGGTGAGCAAGAGAGGAGAGTCGAGCGACTGATTTTTCCAAAATTCAATGAGGAGGTTGTGTGGCAAAGCATAAGGCTACTTTTGGAACCCCTTATCACACCCGAAACATTAAAGCTACATCCCATCATAGAGTTTTATGAAATATGCCAAAGGGAAAACTATACTCCGAATGTGACCATGTCTAGCAGTGATGGTGTTACTCATGTTGGAATCGAGGTACATGCTGATAATGTGGTCATTCATAAGCTGAGGTTTTGGAACTGTAGCAACCGATTCTCCGGAAGGATGATAAGGTGAGCAACTCACATTATGTGATTTACACAACCTTATCACACATGTTATGTGATTTACACAACCTCAGAAGTTGTTTGACCATTAAGACAAAGATCTTTGAGTCTAGGAATAGGAAGAAAGAGTGATGAAGTTAATCTCCATGGCAGAGCCATATTGTGAAGCAGAAAAATAAAAGGAAGGAAGGAAGCTATTTATTGGAGCAGAGGATGAAGTTACTAGGCATGGTAAGTTGCTAAAAAATTAAGTTGATCATTAAGAGGATTAGGTTCCAAGGTGAATGGGTAAGTAGCACAGTAGTCAAAGGAATGAATGTTTTTGCAGAAACTTATAAACCTTTAACGTCAGTTGTTTAATACAGCTGACGTTAAAAGTATTTTTAAAATAAAAAATATTTATTTTTAACGTCAGATTTTTATACAACTGACGTTAAAAGTATGATTTTTTACTTCAGTTAAATAAATCGCTGACATAAATAATCCTATATCCCTATCTGAAATGCCATGTTGTCACTCTTAACACAAGTCACTCCATATATATAGACCAGTTTATTTCTAAACTTTTTTTTAAAACAAGTTTATTTTTAATCTTCATTAATTAGCTTGAATTAGTAAACAAATTCTTGTGAAAATTAAAATAAATAAACACTTAACATAAAACAAGTTATATGTATAACCAAATCGTATCTCATTGAAGCGATTCATAAGTTACAATTAAATGATTAAAAGATAAAAAATTTCTGCAACATAGCCCTAAAATATAAAAAAGTTTTGCTTCAACATCATTTTCTTCTCAGTCCTGTCCTCAGAAACTTCAATGGATGCATCTCCTCCCTCACTTGAATTCCATGATGCAAAAGTGAATCCACATTGAAATGGATCTTTACATCTTCTCCTTCACTGGAATTCCTTGATGCATCGTCTTGAATCCACAGTCACTTGCTGCCAAAGCAAAGTGAAAGGGATGACGGGGATGAAATAAAGTGAGGGAATCACATTACGTGATTCACCCAACCTTACCATCCATGTTATGTGATTTACTCAACCTCAGAAGTTTTTTTACCATTAAGACAAAGACCTTTAAGTCTAGGAATAGGAAGAAATAACAACACCTCAAATATGATAGAGGCATATTGTGAAGGAAAAAGCACGAAATATAGAGGAAAAGAGGGGGGTGTAATACAGATCGACTGATACAGAAGAATATGGTTCTTTATATAGAGAAGAGAGACTACCTGAATTTCTTGAAAACTGATCTAAAAACTTAATGCTCATTATGAGGATTAGGTTACAAGGTGAATGGGTAAGTAGCACAGTAGTCAAAGGAATGAATGTTTTTGCAGAAACTAATAAACTTTTAACGTCAGTTGTTTAATACAACTGACGTTAAAAGTGTTTTTAAAATAAAAAATATTTATTTTTAACGTCAGTTTTTTATACAACTGACGTTAAAAGTGCGATTTTTACTTCAGTTAAATAAATAGCTGACGTAAATAATCCTATATCCCTATCTGAAGAATGGTACTTTATATAGAGAAGAGAGACTGATTTTCTTGAAAACTGATCTATAAACTTAATGCTCAGGGGTAGGTAGCACAGTAGTCAAAGGAATTAATGTTTTTGCAGAACACTTTTAACGTCAGTTGTCTTCAACAGCGGACGTAAAAAGTTTTTTTATTTTTAACGTCAGTTTCTTAATACAACTGACATTAATTAAATGTACTTTAACGTCAGTTTTTACAAACAACTGACGTAAAATGTTGTTTTATTTTGATTATAACGTTTACACCCGCGCGCCTTCTGCACTTCGCTCTGTACGTCTCTTTTCTCTTTTCATCACGCTCAACCCTCACTCTCAACCCTCACTCTCTCAACCCTCACTCTCACTCTCACTCTGCCCTAATCGCGAGCTCATCTCCACCGCAACCACCGCGAGGGCTTCTTCGCCACCACCGTGAGGTACACTCTTAACCCCTAACTCTGTCTTTCCCGCTCATTCTTTGCAATAACTTTACATCTCTCTTTCCCCTTCCCGCGCACCAACTCTCCTTGTCCCTCTGCTCTCAGTAACCACATCGAACGTTGGCCACCACTCGAGCTCCCCTCCCCACCACCACGCGAGCACCTATTTCTGGTGGGTCTTTAGGGAACATTTTTTTTTATTTTTGGTTCTGAGTGTATGTTGAAACTGTGAGTTTGAGTTGTTTGGAATGTCTCTATTTTTGGTTTTGAGTGCATGTTGCTCTGCTGGTTGATCTATCATGGCCGTGATGCTCATCATGGCTAGGCCGTGATCAGTTCTGCCTGTGAGGGTCTGGTTCAGTTAGCACGTTACGGCCGTGATGGACATCACTGCCAGGCCGTGACCAGTGCTTGGCAATCTTCAAAAACTATAGTTTTCAATCTCCCGTATTGTCCTTATATTGGATATATGTTTCGTATATCTACAGGACCTATCTAGTTATTTTTATTTATACTTCTGTATTTATTTTGAGTTATAACCTATGTTAATAAATATATATTGTTTCTGAACAGGCATACATATGGATCAGTTGGATAGCCCACATGCACGGGAGGACACTGTGGGGGCTATGCAGGACCCGATCACGCCTACGCCTGATTCTAGTGTAAGTTTACATGTTATATACTATCTTTAGTCCTTCTTTTTAATGTAAGTTTATAATGTTACAACCCTCTATTTTATCTTTTTTTTTTGTCCATACAGACATCACAGGCTCATAGGAAACGAGGTAGAGGAGCCACCTCGTTGAAGAAACTAGAGAAGGACAGGCAAAGTGGACAGAAGCTTGAGGTGTCCTTCGATGCTAATCTAAATGCCCAGGGACCCCGTGCTAAAGAATTTAATAAGTGGGTGTTTCTACAAGCGAAGCAGCACGTAAGCATCAACTACAACCACTGGAATGACGTTCCACAGAACGTTAAGGATCAGATTTGGGAGGCTATCGCGGTATTTTTACCTTTACATTCGTTTGATTTACATTATTAGATAATTATCCGAGTTATAATCCATCCAGTTGTTATGTATTTAATGTGTAGGTAGCTTGGACTGTTCCAAATGACGAGGATCATCGTCATAAATGTATGAAAATGGCATCAAAGTGTTGGAATGGGTTCAAGCATGATCTTACCAGGTACTATATATCTGGGAAGAAACGGTTTGATAAAATGTTCTCGGATTATCCCTGGATTGATCAGGATACTTGGGATATGTTGGCCAGGAGTCGACAGGATGGAGAATTTCAGGTTGGTTGATTAAGTTAAATTTGTATGCTTCTTATAGATCATTTAACTGTATTTAATTATGTGTTTTTGTTTGAATAGGCTAATGCAAATAAGGGTCGGCAGAATCAGGCGAAGAACGTCCACCGCCACACCATGTCTCAGGGTGGGTACCAGACTTGGATCGAGCAGATGATGGCGGATAGGCTAAGGGCGAAGCAGGAAGAACACTCTGCTAGGATTGAAAGAGGAGAGGTGCCTGAGGGCACACCATTAAGTCCTCCGTCGGACATCGACCGCGAGGATATCTGGTTAGCCGGCCACATGACAAAGACGGGATCTTTTAAAGTTGATGCCACTCGCGAATTGGCATATAAGATTGTAAGTAAATAATTAACTTGATTTCAATTGATATTTGTATAGATATTTGCAACACTTTTCACTGGCACGGTTTTTCATTTTTTTCATTGTAGATGGATCTTAAAGCACAATCCTCCCAGGGCTCATTCGTCCATTCTGGACGGAGGGACTTCTTGATGACTGCTCTAGGCAAGAAACACCATCCCGGTCGGGTTCTCGGTGTTCCTGGGAACGTTACCATCAAAGAATATTATGGCAAGTCTGCTTCACGAAAGCGGGTGGTTGATGAAGCATCAATTTTGGCTGACATTACTCAGCACCTCATGTACAACCCAGCTATTACAACACATCTGATGAAAAGCTTAATATCCAACCCAGAATTCAAGCAGGCGCTTGCCAGAGAGCTTTCCTCCGTCGGTTCATCCCAGGACACCGCACGGCATGCCAACCCTTCACATGTGAGCACAAACACTACTACAGAAAAGGGTTTTAGCAGCGCACTTTCAGTAGCACTTTAATGAAAAACGCTATTAAAAAATAGGCAGAAGGTTTTTAATAGCGCTTCCTTAAGAGAGCGTTATCTATTCCTTATTCTAAGACAGCGCTCCTTTAAGGAAACACTATTAAATATAAATTGATAGGAATAGATAGCGTTTTCTTGAGGAAGCGCTATTATAAGTAAGAGAATAGATAGCGTTTCCTCAAAAAAACTCTATCATAGATAAATAAATAGGTAGCGCTTTTTCAAAGAAGCACGGTCTATTCCCCTTTCACTAAATCTTTCTCTCACGCGGCTCTTTTCCCTCGTTCTCAAACCCTCATTCTCAAACTTTGTTTCTGACTTATCTTTTCCCCAAATCAGTGAGTGAGACTTTGTTTTCTAGTGTGCTGCGATCTTTGTCCCCTGCGCCGTCCGTCTCCCTTTGCTCTCTCTACAGTTTCGTTCTCCATCGGTGACACTGACGCTCAAATCCTCTCGCGCAGCTTCCTGTTGCTCTCTCTGCAGTTTCGTTCTCCATCGGTGCTGCCCTAACTTCTTTGTTTTTCTATCTCTTCATCTCAAAACAGAGTGCTACCCTAACTTCGTCTCTGCCACACTTTAAGAGTGGTTCGCGTCTCACTTCTTCACGCTGCCTTAACCCAGTCGCACGACATTAGATTTCAATTGGAGAACCCAGTCGAAACCCCTGTTGAAGGTATTTGGTTTGTTACATTTGAAATTTGAAATCATTTTGCTTGAGTGTATTTTTTTCACACGATCACCAACATCCAGTCACGTCTTGATTTCAGTTTGTGCCAATAATCTGGACCGTGAGATTATCCAATTTGAAATTGATGTTGATGATTCCAAGGCTCATCATGATGAGTGTTTAATCACTATAACTGCAACAGAGGTGCACTATCTCTGCTTCATCCATTTGAGAGGAGGCGTTGATTCTCGCTCTTCAGAAACTGGTTTGATTTGTTGTTGGGCTTCAAGTATGTGTTTGCTTTTTAAACGTTTGAGTGTATTGTTTGATCTCTAGTTACTTATTTTCTTCTTTCTACAAATTATAAACTATTTTATAGTCAAAATCATGATAGATAATTATCATTTTATTGTTACTTTTGAATATCAGTTTTATTTTAAATATTTCTTGGCTGGATTTCTAGTTTGCATATTACTCTTTTATGTTCCTTACTTCCTTTTCATGGACATGACCTCTAATTTTTTTATTGAGTGATATATTTTATGCATATTATCCATTAAAATTTAAAAGAGGTTAGATCCATAACTGATTGAAATCCTTTTATAGTTGATAGTATACTAGTGAATTACTGTGGCTAATGACCTTGTGCTCTAATGGTGTCATCCATCATGACAGTGAGTATTGATGCTTATTTGGAGATCGGCAGCTCCACTAGTAACTATAACTAACTAACTACAATGTGGAAATATTGTAAAACAAGATTTTAACTTTTTTTGGGTGAGGGGGAGGAGGATTCTATAATGATACTTCAGTAAAGAAAATATTTCAATTTCATTATGTCAGCATGCGTCTATTGTTATTGAGCATTCTGCAAGTTGACAGACATGCATACTTGTCTCGTCATGCTAAGAGGTGGCACTTTTTTTCAGGTTTCATATATAATATGGTTAATCTACAGGTGTACAAGCAAAAAACCTTAGTCCCCTATGTTTAACATGAAAGCTTCCTCAAATCATTGATATGAAGTTTTGTGCTTGGTTTACTAGTTGATTGATTTTTTCAACTATCATATTGTCCATGCCCTGCATGTAGTAGCCTTTTTCAATTGTATATCGACCATGTGTTTGTTCTTATATCATAAAAATAAATAATACATTATGAGTATTTTGTAGTCGTCAAGTGATCTGAAATCCATGGCAGTTGAAGTCGTTTCTCTCTGCAAGGGAAGATAAATGATGAAGATGATACCATGGTTTCAATCCGGCTCCTAGTTCCATCCAAAGTAATAGGGTGCATTATTGGGAAAAGTGGTTCGATCATCAATGAAATTCGGAAGAGAACTAAGGCAGATGTTCAAATCTCAAGAAGTGATAAGCCTTAATACACAGAAGGGAATGATGAACTCGTTGAGGTTTGAATTACTTTTTGGTTCATTTTTCTTGTGTGATTTCTTTATTTATTTAATACAACGTTCTTTTGGATTTAGGAGGTCGGCAGAGTTGATTGTGTGAGAGATGCACTAATTCAGATTGTCTTAAGACTGAGAGATGATGTATTGAGAGAAAGGGACAATGGCCAAAATCCCCCTATGGGTACTGAATCCTTGTACTCTGGTGGTTCTGTTCTTTCATTGCCTTCTCTTTGCCCTTGATTCCTCCTCTGCCGCTGCTCCTTTGGCTTATGATCGAGGGAGTGAAAGCGGGGCTGGCACTGGCATGCTTTCTTCTGGAAGCCTTTATGGATATGGATCTTTTTTGGTATGCGTTACTTTTTCTTTTCTTCATATATAATCCTATTATAAGTTTATAACTTTTTCTTTTCTTCATATATAATCCTATTATAAGTTTATAACTGTTAGACGATCAAGATTCTTGACCTTGATTGTGATAGATATGGCCTTGTACTAACTACTAATTGTACTTCGCTAGTGGTTGACCTAGATTATTATTTATCAGTAAAATGTACTATTTCTCTTGTTAACTCCTTTTCCACCTAACCTTTTTGCTGTATGTTTTCAACAATAGCCAATCTCTTACACTGATCATTTTGTTGTATGTTATGGTTTACATGCTTATAGATTTTTGGTACTGATTCTGCTTCGAAATTCTAAGTTCAATATATGAAGAAGAATACTTTTTTTTTTGGAAGATTTAAATATGTATTAATTTCATTAAGAGTTTTTTCTTTTTACTTCAAGTTCATGGTTGAGATGTACTCTTGTCACCCTGAAAGATAAGAAACTGGTATTTAATTTTTTTTTAATATAGAAGAGACAGTTTGCTTGAGTATATGTGCAGCCAAGTTAATTTTCAATATGGATAAGTATGTTTTCATAACTTTTATATTGATTTAAAATGGGAAAATCTTGTAGGAATGCAAATTTAAATGATATTAGTTGGCTCCTTTGTTGTTTTCTTGAATGGTATATGTTCTCGATATTTTTGTCAATTGGGTTAGCTCTTTCTTTTCTTCTTTCTGTTGTTACACATCTCATCTCTATTTTTAGTTTCTAAACATATCTCACTGATATCTTCTCTTGTCTGATTCTCTGTAATAGATGGGAGAAAATGGATATGGATCTATGTCTTCATATGCCTCCAAGCTTTATGGAGGGTTAGTATATATTTTTATCAAAGTTATATGCCTTCTATATATACTTTAGAACCAACTTGTTCCCTTTCCTTTTTCTTACCTTTATGTTAAACTGGTTATTTATATTCAACTCTATGTTTCTGTGCTTTTATCTCACTGACACTTAGGTCGTGATCAACTCAAAAAGTCATTTACCCTAAAATCAAAAACTTTCATATCATGCTTATTTGTAGGAATGTGAAAGATGTACAACTTCAACCACTCTTCATCTCCCCCGAACCCCACATCTCCTCCCAATTCTACACCTTCAACTCGAGCATGCATAATATGTAATATGGCTTGTGCTTTCGGTAGTCAGTAGTTACAATTGTAACTTTCTAACCAGCTAACTAGTTACTTTCTTTATAAAAAAAAGGAATTTCAAGTTGCTGAGAATTTGAACTGATTAACTTCGGGCCTCCTTTTGCATTTATTTAGACTTACAAGAAACGGTGATGCAGGTTATACAATGCCTTATAGACCTTGGAGCATTCCAACCTCACGGGGACCACTCATCGATAAGAATGTTGACTACCTGTACTCTTACATATCAAGATGGTCAGTTGACAGTTCAAATATTATGATCATGTCTTGATATTATAAAGGATTAAATTACTTGCAGATGAGGAGATCAGTGCAATTTTTCTTGGACAATCTGCTAAACCAGACACCAGATCAGCAGCAGACTTTTTCTGCAATTGGAGAGGTATTTGAACATTTTGTTATATTGGAACAGTGAATTCTTTGTTGCTTTCTTCCATATTTTGGGTGATTGTTTCATTGCTCCAGATGCCTTATCCCATGGACAGAATTTGGTAATTCTCCTATTGATTATGAATTTTGGCAATTAAACATAATTTATTCCTGTTTATGCAACATTTTCATGAACTTTACTAGCTTGAAGCTGCTTAAGCTTAGTGTTTCACACATTTGTTGTAAATGACATAGGGTTCTTTCTAATCAGGCCTATAACAAGTTTCAATGAGCATATAGTTTTGTTAGATCTTTCTATGCAATTTTTACTACTATGCATCTAGTTCCATAGTTAGTTGATGATTAGTTGAGTTGGTTGGTGATTAGTCAGATAGATATGTGATTGGTTGATAGTTATTTACTATCATGTATTAGGCTTATATCACATACTTTACAGTTTGCACCATTCGGTAACATCTCAGTTTGTGTATTCTCTCATTTCTCTCCTCTACCATGTTTTCCAACATTTTTGTTTATCTCTTGCTGCTAATCTCTTTCTGCTTTTAGGTGGAATTTATCTCCTTGAAATACACCGTATTCTTCGTCCTGGAGGATTTTGGATTTTGTCTGGTCCACCGGTAAACTATGAGCGTAGGTGGCGCGGATGGAACACAACTGTGGAAGAGCAAAGATCAGATTATGAGAAGTTGCAGGATTTGCTTACTTCAATGTGCTTCAAATTGTACAATAAAAAGGATGACATTGATGTATGGCAGAAGTCTAAAGATAATAATTGCTATGATAAGCTGCCTAGAGACCCCTATCCACCAAAATGTGATGACAACATTGAAGCAGATTCAGCATGGTACACTCCACTTCGTACTTGTGTTGTGGTTCCAGATCCAAAGTATAGGAAATCTGCTCTTACATACATGCCTAAGTGGCCTGAACGGTTGAATGATGCCCCTGAAAGGATTACAGCTCTTCATGGTGCTAGTTTTAGTACTTTCAGTCATGATAACAGCTCTGTAATGGCAATTTGGAGTGTAGTAGCATTTTAGTTACAATGGTTCTTCCTTATATTGTTGGGTTATTATTGTATACGGGTTGGGGTACCCCTTGTATCATTTAATCAATATATTTTTAGCTTATCCAAAAAAAAAAAATTGTATTTAAGCTTTTGTATGTAAATGTATGGTTTGTTGAGTTTTGTTAGGTGCAATGGGATGTACAAACTGTTTAATGTCTTAGTTTTGCTGAGTGCATGTGAGAAATATAAAAAAAACAATGTAAATAATTAAAAAAAAAAGGGGAATAGGTAGCGTTTTTTAAAAAACGCTGTCTAAAGTTAAAAATAGATAGCGCTTTCTTGAGAAAGCGCTGTCTAAAGTATGTAATAGATTGTCTTATTACGAACTTTAGACAGCGCTTTCTCAAGGAAGTGCTACCTATTCCTACTTTCAGTAGCGCTTTCTTGAAAAAACGCTGCCTAAAGTGACAAATAGATAGCGCTTCCTTAAGAAAGCGCTATCTATTGCAAACTTAGGACAACGCTTCCTTGAGAAAGCGCTGTCTAAAGTATGTAATAGAATGTTTGTTACCAACTTTAGACAGCGCTTTCTCAAGGAAGCGCTACCTATTCCTACTTTCAGAAGCGTTTTTTTAAGCGCTATTGAATCACTCCCACCTTCAGTAGCGGGTGAATAGATACCGTTTTGAAGTGCTACTAAAGGCCAAAAAAAAGCGCTACTGAAGCTCTTTTCTGTAGTAGTGAAAAGAGAGTTATAGTAGGGCACATGTGGAGGACGATGAGTTGGCAGCTAGGGAGCGAGAGTTCGAAGTCCAACGCCATGAGCATGAGTTGGAAATGAAAAGGCGTGAGCTTGAGTTGGACATCAAACGACGTGAGCTCGAAATGTTAACAAAGGTGTGTATTCATTATTAATGTCCAAATTAGTCAAGTAATTACTTGTGTTTTTTTTAATTATCAACAACTTATCTATTTTATTTTTCCTATACTGAAGGCCAAGTCGACGTCAGTGTCGCTGTCACCTATCACTCGTTTGTTCTCACTTGGTGAGGATTATACGTTTGAGGTTTTTGAATGTCCATTGGAGCACGATGGATGGGTGGCACGCCCATATCATCGGAGGATATTTTCCTTCTGCGGTGACGATCTCGGGAACGCCTGTAAAAATAACGTCTGGATGGCCAGCACAGTTTTGAGTCTCTGGTGCACGTAAGTTAATTTTAATTTTATAACTTATTTATTTTTGGTATTTTTCCATTTAATAATTTATTTTAATTTCAATATATATATTATGTAATTAACATCCACACCTTTTCATATCTTAGGTATCTCCATCGTCTTCAGCTTGATAAGGGCGTTGCATCAGTTTACGGCTTCTTAGATTCGTCAATCCTTCTGCCCTAATTCTTTGCTGGCGATGCATTGAGTAAATACTTAGGGAACCTGTTGGGAGACAATCAGAAAGAATTATATCTGGCTCCCTACTGTATGAAAAGCCATTGGCAGTTGTTCGTACTTAACCCGTCTAGGCATACTGTCATATTCTATTGCTCTCTCCACCAACAGCCGCCACAGGTGGTGTTGGAAGTTGTAAATAAGTAAGTAAATAATCTTAAATTTAATTTAAGTTTTAGTATCATTTGTTTTTAATTTATTACACACATGATATATGAATTTGTGAATTGATCGACATGATTATTTGTTTATGATAGCGCGCTGAAGGCGAGTAGCATAAGTTGCGCCAACGGGAGAAGTAGGACTTCTAAGGCTAAAGCAACTTCTGTATGGAACATCCTCAAGGTTTGGTAGTTTATTTATCAAATAATTAATATTATAATTACTAATTTATATGTATATTCAACTGACATTGAAATTAATTTTGTTGGTAGCCTCGATTTCAAAATGACGGGTGGTCGTGCTGCTATTATGTGATGCTTCATATGCTGAACATAGTCTCCACATCTATTACGGATAGATGGAATAAGGTAATATTTAAACAACTTGTTAAATTATATATTATAGTTTTGAAGATGACTTGCATTGATGTTATTGTTATTATTTGAACGTGTGTAGGCATTTAACGACCAATCGCCTATTCAAGAAGATGAGTTAAGAGACTTGAGGATGCGCTTCGCTGAATTCTTCTTCAAGTATGTGGCTGAAAAAGGAATTGACAAGATACCTCCGCACTACTTAGATGAATAGACTTTAGAAACTAATTAATAACATGTATATATATATCCTTAGATTGGTAGTTTTGTTTTCAGACATTGGAGACTAAAATTTATTTATATATATACATGGGTTTTGGTTTTAAGTCCCCCCATTGTTCCATTTTTCATTTGCAATTCTGTAATGTGTGTGATATTGTGTTACTGGGATATTTACTGAATGCAGGGATAGCTGAGGGGAGTGATATTTTAAAACTGAATTTTAAAAAAAAATCTATTAACGTCAGTTGTATCAAACAACTGACGTTAATAATATTTTATAAAATATACACTACATTGTTAACGTCAGTTGTAATAAACAACTGACGTTAAAATTAAAACCTTTAACATCTGTTCTTTATAACAACTGACGTTAGTTTTAAAAAAATTAACGTCCGTTGTCATAAAGAACTGACGTTAATAGTTTTGTGTTTAACGTCAGTTGTTTAGACAACTGACGTTAATTTTTACAAAAGTAACGTCAGTTGTGTTAAAGAACTGACGCTAATAGTTTTATATTTAACGTCAGCTCTCAACTGACTTTAAAATATTAACTATTAACGTCAGCTATATTTACGTCAGTCAGTATTCTGACGTAAAAAATCAATTTTAACTGACGTAAAAAGCACTTATTGCACTAGTGACTGTCATAGAAATTGTGGCATGAGTCCACATGTTCTCGAGAGAAGTTGAACGGACAGCTCTGAGTGTCATGATCTCCATTACAATAATCACAACCCGGAAGCATTCCCTCGTGTATCACATTCACCTTCTTGTTCCCAGACAATGCCGCATTCTTCATCTTCAACAATTTATTCTGCTCTAGAATGGCTTCTATTGTTGGAGCACTGACTCCACTTGAGGCTTCCCTTCCACGGTTGTAATCATTGTACGACATCTTCTCCAATAATGCCCATCCATCCTCAGCTGATAGATAGGAAAAAGAACTGGCAGCTGCGGCATCACAATTCATCTGGTAGCGCCCCCTCAACCCGTTAAAGAAATGTTGAACTTTGGAGACCGGGTCAAAGAAAGCTGAATGATATCTTCTCAAGAGCACATTATACCTCTCCCAAGCTTCATTATAAGTTTCATCTTCTGTCTTCCTGAAAGATGTGACGGCAACTCTTGCTTGTGCCGCTTTCTGAGGAGGAAAATATTTGGTGAGGAACTTTTGAGACATTTGCTCCCATGTTCTGATACTGTTCCTATCCAAGCTGTCAAACCAATCGTGAGCGACATCCCTAAGAGAGAGAGGGAAAAGCCGCAAGCGAAACTCATCTTGAGTAACTCCTCTTGTCTTCTGCATGTCACAAGCTTCAAGGTAGCGAGTGATGTATCTTTGAGGGTCCTGTTTGCCACTCCCATCAAACTGATTCTCACGGATCTGGGTTGTGACACATCCTTCCACTCTGAAGGAGTCTGTATTGAGGTTGCCCCTCACGATAGAAGAAGAACAATCATCCAGGTTGGGTAGATCGTACTCGAAGAGAGGCTTGTAACGAGGAGGAGTAGGAGGAAGAGGATTTTCTTCGGCCATCATCTCAAAATTAATTGCTTCAAGCCTCTTTTGCTCTCTGGCCTCTTTCCTTAATCGCTTCTCGGTCTTGGTGATCTCCAAATCAAATAGCAAGTCCTCTTGTGAAAGGGTATCTCGCATACAAAAACAAGGCAAGACCAAGTGGAATCAAAGAAGTAGAGAGAAATAATAGTAAATAAATAACAAGAAAAAATAAAAAATAAAAGCTTAACCAAATAATCAAACTTCCCAAAAATTAAGAAAATTGGTTGTGCCAATCCCCGGCAATGGCGCCAAAAACTTGTTGAGTCACCGGCAAGTGTACCGGGTCGTTGCAAGTAATAAAATAACACGGTAAATAATTACTGAGGTCGAACACAAGGATTGGGCTACCAATTCTACCAATTCGCGAGAAATTAGATACGTTTTGTCAAGTAACAGCAAGTGGTTGTGAGAGAGAAAATAGGATCGCAATTCAAATTAACAAATCAAATAAAGATATGGTATTAAAATCTGGAAATAAACATCTAAGCTCACAAATCCACCTACCCAATCATGCATAGTAACCAAGTGATGATGATTCCTTTCTTAGATTCAATTACAATGTCAACCAGGACCCCCAAATTCTCCTAAATTCACTGTCGTGCTCAATAGGACGTATTCGACGATTGAATTAATTACTTACTAGGTCTCATAACCCAATCATCAAACTCTATTAAATCTGGTTCCTGTAAGGTTGCACCGATCTCCTATTCACTCTCGTGCAATAGTCGATCGATGATCCCAATTCAAGTTCTAAAACAGGAATTGCCTCCTAAGCCTCAACACGTTTAACTAGTCAATCACGCATGCATATGATCAACACAACAAATTCAGAATTGGAAAACACTAACTGAGAAAAGGGAGAGAAACATACATCACATGGAACGCTACACCGCCATGGGTGGTTTCATTGATCCCTTAGACGAGGGGATTAGTTCCTCATGCTTGTAACAACGCACAAACAATCGGCCATAATCACCATTGTAAAATAAGAAAATAAAAGAGGGAGACGCAGCTCCAGAAAACAAGAATTCGTCCAGAAAACGCTACAAAACCAGTGGAGAACCAAAAAGCTTCCTTCAATCTGCCCTAAAACAGCAATTTATAGATTTTAGATTCTACGCGCGCTCGCGAGGCGAGTAGCCTCTCGCGACACGAATATTAAAAGTGGCGCCCTTTCAAAATTGGATTCTCGCGAGGCGAGAGGATGTTTCGCGAGGCGAGAGGATGTTTCGCGAGGCAAGACTTGGAATTCTAGTTTGCCACAGTCGTGACCTTCATCACTGTTTTCTTCATTTTCCTTGACTCTAAGAGCTTCACTTTTAACCTGAAACAATGAAAGAAAACGAAAAGCATAATTCTACTCAAAATAGATTAAAAACTACTAAAAATACATAAAACGAGTCAAAGTCTAACTTAGGAACGAAACAAGGCAAATTTGGGAGATTAGCGAGGGTGACTCGCCCAATTAGTCACAAAATATACCCCTTTTCTAGCTGGAAACTAGATGAGCCAGAGGCTTATCACTGGCTCCGTGCTCGTGGTCATCAAACGGTCAGACAGAAATCCATGTCAGCTTCGCATTGTGTTACGGTGGCCTTGGCATGTGTTGTGGTTCCTGTGTTTTCTACCCATTTGGCGGTATTCATGTGCCTCGTAAGACTCGGTCCATCTAGGCTTCCTTTGTGAGGTTTAGTGGATTTGAAAGTAGTACTAGTGTTCCCCTTATGTTGTGTGTTGTACAACTCACGTGGTCATTGGAATCTACTGTTCTCCTGGATGCGGTGCATGTGGCTAACGTGGGCTGTTGGTTGTGCCCCGTCGAGTCCCTCAGAATATTATCGTTTGCCATGAACGACGCTTGTCGTGGTGCCTGGGTTGCTTTTCCGCTTGTGGTGACAACACTTGCACTTCGGGCATAGTTGTTGGTGGATGCTACCTGGTTGATCCTGCCAGTAGTTATATACTTGTCTCAAAGATTAAGCCTTGCATGTGTAAGTATGAACTAATTCAGACTGTGAAAATGT
>CM061069.1:3217987-3222987 GCA_030762895.1 Sophora flavescens | reverse complement strand
GAAAAATCTCCACCTTCATGAAATGCCACGAAACTTGGTGGAAACCTTGGGAATATTATAAGTATGGTGCCTGCAAAAAATCATCTCAATATTCAATGGACCCATTTTCCATTTTTTGGGAATTGTTTCGGTTTTCCACTTTGAAAATTGATAAAAAAAAATTGGTATGGTGAAAAATTCTATAAATTTTTAGTCCCCTAGATCCCATTTTTATAAGCATCCCTGCAAAAAATCAGGCCAAAATTTGACCTCTAGCTTGGAAAAAAAGAGTGTGTCTCCCCAGCAAAAAGGATGTCTTGTGTTGGAAAATGGGTCTTTGCATATTATGCTATTATAGGGGGGAGGTGCCTGGCTATTATATATGTTATATATTATATATATATAGTAGAAGTAGTAGTAGTAGTAATTGTAGTTGTAGTTGCTATCTCGGTGACAGCTAACTCCAACCACCGCTTAGATTGGCCTCGGTCGGTGCGCGTGATGCCCGATCTGCCTCGGTCGTTGTGGAAAGGAACAAAGGGAACGAAGGAATGGTGCACCGGGCGCAGGTCCCCGGGTGCACCAGGTGCTGGATCTGGCTCGGTCGGTGCGAAAAGGAACCAAGGGAACGAGGGAATGGTGCACCGGGCATGGGTCCCCGGGTGCACCAGGTGCGGATCCGGCTCAGCTGGTGCAGAAAGGAACCAAGGGAATGGGGGAATGCAGCACCGGGCACGGGTCCCCGGGTGCACCAGATTCATGGTTTGGTTCGGTTTGGCTCGGTGTGGTGCACCATATTCCTAACATGGCTCGGTGTGGTGCAGCAGATTCCTGATTTGTCTCAGTGTGGTGCACCAAATTCATGACTTGGCACGGTCTAGAGCACCGGTATGGTGCACCTGATCCATGGTTTGGCTCCGTATGGTGCACCAGATTCATGACCTGATCCGGTGTGGTGCACCAGATTCATGGTTTGGCTCGGTGTGGTGCACCTGATTCATGGTTTGGCTCGGTCTGGTGCACTTGATTCCTGACTTGGCTCGGTGTGGTGCACCAGATTCCTGACTTGGCTCGGTGTGGTGCACCAGATTCATGACTTGGCGTGGTCTGGAGCACCAGATTCATGACTTAGCCCGGTCTGGTGCACCAGATTCAGGGTTTGGCTCGGTCTGGTGCCCCTGATTCCTGACTTGGCCCGGTGTGGTGCACCAGATTCATGATTTGGCTCGGTGTGGTGCACCAGATTCCTAACTTGGCTCGGTCTGGGGCACCTGATTCATGGTGTGGCTCTGTCTAGTGCACCAGATTCATGACTTGATCCGGTGTGGCACACCAGATTCATGATTTGGCTCGGTGTGGTGCACCAGATTCCAGACTTGGCTCGGTGTGGTGCACCAGATTCCTGATTTGGCTCGGTGTGGTGCACCAGATTCATGACTTGGTGCGGTCTAGAGCACCGGTCTAGTGCACCTGATTCATGGTTTGGCTCCGTCTGGTGCACCAGATTCATGACTTGATCCGGTGTGGTGCACCAGATTCAGGATTTGGCTCGGTGTGGTGCACCAGATTCATGACATGGCTTGGTGTGGTGCAGATTCCTGACTTGGCTCGGTATGGTGCCCTAGATTCATGACTTCGCTCGGTGTGGTGCACCAGATTCCTGACTTGGCTCGGTCTGGTGCATTAGATTCCTTACTTGCACTAGTGGAAAATATACATTAGACGTTAAAGGTTTACGTCAGTTAACCAAAAGCTGGACGTTAAAAAGGGGGTGGTGGCAGTTTTGTAAATATCAGACTTCATTAATTCAATTTTAACGTCAGTTGTTTTAAGGACTGACGTTAAAAGTGAAGTGACTCACTTTTAACGTCAGTTCAATAAACAACTGACATTAACAGTGAACATTTTAACGTCAGTTCTTTATCGAACTGACGTTAAAAGTGAGTCACTTTACTTTTAACGTCAGTCCTTACATCAACAGATGTTAAAGGTTATTTTAATAATTTTTTTATCTAGTATACGTACCCTTCCGCGTTGCCTTCCTCAAAGTTTCAGTTTCACAATTGCTTTGATGTTTTGTGTTTCTGTTTTGAAAACTAAAATATATGTGCGAAGTATAAGTTGAATCAATAACCCAAACCGGATCTCATTCATGAAGTGTAATACAGACTGATACAGAAGATTGAAAGGGTTTAAAATCCTATAAAAAGTTACATTGAAAGGGTTTAAAATCCTAAACATTTGTTGAGGCTTCGTTCCCTTCACGGGTGAGCAAGAGAGGAGAGTCGAGCGACTGAGTTTTCCAGAATTCAATGAGGAGGTTGTGTGGCAAAGCATAAGGCCACTTTTGGAACCCCTTATCTCACCTGAAACATTAAAGCTACATCCCATCAGAGAGTTTTATGAAATATGCCAAAGGGAAAACTATACTCCGAAGGGTGCACTCGATTTGTTTTAGCAATGGTCTTGGAACAGTCACTTGCATCCTTTAAGACCTCAGAAAACTGGGGGGCATGAGAGAGCTCAAGAGAGGCAAAAACAGGTGCACTAGATCTGTTTCAAGCAAAGGCAGTGGTTCTAGAGACTTCCATGACGGTGACTTGCTGCCAAAGCTGAGGTTTTGGAACTGTGACGCCCGAGCACCTGATTTGCCCTCCAGCAGCTGATTCTCTGGAAGGATGATAAGGTGAGCAACTCACATTACGTGATTTACACAAGCTTATCACCCATGTTACGTGATTTACACAACCTCAGAAGTTGTTTGACCATTAAGACAAAGATCTTTGAGTATAGGAATAGGAAGAAAGAGTGATGAAGTTAATCTCCATGGCAGAGCCATATTGTGAAGCCGAAAATTAAAAGGATGGAAGGAAACTATTTATAGGAGCAGGGGATGAAGTTACTAAGCTATTCTGATTTTCTTGAAAACTTATCTATAAACTTAATGCTCATTAAGAGGATTAAGTTACAAGGTGCATGGGTAAGTAGCACAGTAGTCAAAGGAATGAATGTTTTTGCAGATATCTATACACTTTTAACGTCACATGTTTAAAAAAACGGCGTTAAAAGTGTTTTTAAAATAAAAATATTTATTGTTAACGTCGAGTTTTTATACAACCGACGTTAAAAGTGTGTTTTTACTTGATTAAATAAATAGGCTGACGTAAATAATCCTATATATTATAAACGTGCAAAATGAATATTGGAAATAATGTAATTAATATCACGGGAACTTGGCGAAAGTGAAATTAAGTTGACGTTAAAAATGAGGTGGTGGCAGTTTGTAAATATTAAATCACTATTTGCGTCAGTTCTATAAATAACTGACGTAAATAATTATGAAACTCATTTCATTGGTTGTCATGTCCTTGTTGTCCCTCTTAACGCAGATCACTCCATATAGTGCAGTTTATTTCTAAACCTTTTTTTTAAACAAGTTTATTTTTAATTTTTATTAATTAGCTTGAATTAGTAAACAAATTCTTGTGCAAATTAAAATAAATAAACACTTAACATAAAACAAGTTATATGTATAATCAAATCGTATCTCATTGAAATGATTCATAGGTTAAAATTACATGATTAAAAGATAAAAAATTTCTGCAACATAGCCCTAAAATATAAAAAAGTTTCTGCTTCAACATCATTTTCTTCTCAGTCCTGTCATCAGAAACTCCAATGGACGCATCACCTCCCTCACTTGAATTCCATGATGCAAAGTAAATCCTCAATCACTAGCAGCGAAAGCAAAGTGAAATGGATCTTTGCATCTTTCTTATTCAATGGAATTCCTTGATGCATCGTCTTGAATCCACAGTCACTTGCTTCCAAAGCAAAGTGAAAGGGATGACGGGGATGAAATAAAGTGAGAGAATCACATTACGTGATTCACCCAACCTTACCATCCATGTTATGTGATTTACACAACCTCAGAAGTTGTTTGACCATTAAGACAAAGATCTTTGAGTCTAGGCATAGGAAGAAAGAGTGATGAAGTTAATCTCCATGGCAGAGCCATATTGTGAAGCAGAAAAAATTAAAAGGATGGAAGGAAGTTATTTATAGGAGCAGGGGATGAAGTTACTAAGCTATTCTGATTTTCTTGAAAACTTATCTAAAAACTTAATGCTCATTGAGAGGATTAGGTTACAAGGTGAATGGGTAAGTAGCACAGTAGTCAAAGGAATGAATGTTTTTGCAGAAACTAATAAACTTTTAACGTCCGTTGTGTAATACAACTGAAGTTAGAAGTGTGAGTGTTTTTAACGTCAGTTTCTTAAGACAACTGACGTTAAATATATGACCTTTAACGTCGGTTTTTACGAACAACTGACGTAAAATGTTGTTTTATTTTGAATATAACGTTTACACCCGCGCGCCTTCTGCACTTCTTTGTACGTCTCTTTTCTCTTTTCATAACGCTCAACCCTCACTCTCAACCCTCACTCTCACTCTTTTCTCTTTTCTTCGCCACCATCGTGCGGTACACTCTTGACCCCTAACTCTGTCTTTCCCGCTCATTCTTTGCAATAACTTGGCATCTCTCTTTCCCCTTCCCACGCACTAACTCTCCTTGTCCCTCTACTCTCAGTAACAACATCGAACGTTGGCCACCACTCGAGCTTCCCCCACCACCACCACGCGAGCGCCTATTTCTTGTGAGCCTTTAGGGCACATTTTTTTATTTTTGGTTTTGAGTGTATGTTGAAACTGTAGTCTCATAGTTGAAACTTGAAACTGTGAGTTTGAGTTGTTTGGAATGTCTCTATTTTTGGTTTTGAGTGTATGTTGAAACTGTAGTCTCAGTAGTTGAAACTTGAAACCGTGAGTTTGAGTTGTCTGGAATGTCTCTATTTTTGGTTTTGAGTGCATGTTGCTCTGCTGGTTGATCCGTCACGACCGTGATGCTCATCACGGCTTGGCCGTGATCAGTTCTGCATATGAGGGTTTGGTTTAGTTGGCACGTTACGGCCGTGATGGACATCACCGCCAGGCCGTGACCAGTGCTTGGCAATCTTCAA
>CM061069.1:3200487-3217487 GCA_030762895.1 Sophora flavescens | reverse complement strand
TGTTACATATAGGGGTGTGGCTGCCAACATTTGGCTTCACCCTTTGTCTTCCCAATGATTCCATAACCCCCACATAACTAGCCTATTCATGACTTACTAAATTCACACTTAACTCAACCACTTAATAGTGACTTATTACCCTCTCTCTATCATTATGTAGCAGCCACACTTATTTCTCAAATTAAAAGTGTAACTCCCACATAATTAACAAAACATAAAAAGTCTAAAAACTTAAAGGAGTTACTATTGGTATGCAAACCAACAAGATTCCTCCCACTATGCACCCAAATTCGAAATTCTTCATAAAACCCAAGTTTATTGCACTTTATTTACTTGAAATAAACTAGAAAATGATAATATGGGAAGTGGACGTCCAAGCCCATCATGGGTCTTCAAGTTGGATGAGATAAATAACCATTTTGTCCTCCACTCCATCAAGACTTGAACTTGGGCTTGTTTCCGTCAAGGTTGACACTATTTGGTTTAGAACTTCTTGGGCTTTCTTGGTTATTGCTCTTGTCTTAGACCCACCAAGTCCTTTTAGTTCTCCTTGGTCCATGCTCCTTATTGGGCTCATATCATTCTTGATGACAAGTTGACTTGCCCCCCCTTGGCTCATATCATCCCCTCCTTCTTTGAGTGAATTCGACCTCGAATTGAAACAATCTTCATCACCAAAATTAGATATTGGTGGTCCATCTAAAGTATTCCTCACAATCACATTGGGTGCTTTAGACTTAAGTTCAAAATATATCTCAATAGGAGGTAAAGCAAGAGTGGGTGATTTGTTGAGCATTTTGGAAATCATACAAGTTTCCAAACCATGGGGTACTTCCTTTTGGATGAGATTTCCAAATTTTTGCAAAAGAGTTACAACATCACTAGGCAAAAAGATATCATTAGAAGTGTTAGCAACCAAATGAAAATTCTTGTAATAAAATATGCATTGGGGCTGCCTTGAAATTAAAACCCCCTTCTCTTCACTTTTTGTTTCCAAATAACTCTCTTGTTTCTCAATTATTTCCGCACTATTTTTCTCATTATTTTTCACACTATTTTTCTCTTTATCATCACTCTTCTTTTCACTCTCTTGTTCTTCTTCCTTTTGATCGTCACTTTTCTTTTCACTCTCTTTTGTTTTTGCCTCATTCTCTTGTTTTGCTTTCTCTCTCTCTTTCCTCTCATTCTCTTTCTTGTTGGAGTCTTCCACCAACTTCTTCACATGGTCTTCAAAACTTTCTATTTGTCTTTTCATTCTTTCCTCTTTTCTCAACCTCTTTTTTTCGTTCTCTCTCATCTTCTTGTCACGCCTCTCATGCATTTGCCGGATCCACTCTTCAACAACCTCTTTCCTATGTTCTTGTACATAGTCAAAATTTTCAAATCGCAACATAGCAAAGAATACAAGTTAGAAAATAACAAAATATATATGTAAGAACCAATCCACTCACCAAGTGCGCACAATGTATATTTCACTCAATTGGCTTTTTCCACACAAGATGTAATTTTCACTCTTGCCTTTTTTCACTCAATTGTTCTCTTTTAGGCCTTAGAGGAGTCAAACACAATCCATACAAAAATCCAAAAATCAAGTAACAAAAATCACAAAACTTATCAAAACAAAGGAAACAAAAGGAAAGGCTAGAAAGGCAAAGCTTTGGAAATAAGAACAAGGAAGAAGGGAAATATTTTTCTTTTTCTTTTTATTTTTTTTTCAAGAACACAAATTGCTCAAATAGACTTTTCTCTTCCTTTTTTTCAAACTTTGAAGAAGAGAATCACGCTTGAAAACTTGTTTTTGAGCAAGAACAACAACCACGAAATTTCCGTTCACAAATAGATTCAAAGTGTAATTTTTTTTTTTGATAGTTTTTGGGTTTAAAAGAAGAAAAGAAGAAAGGTAGAAGATGAAGAACAAAAACACAAAATCCAACCAAAGCCTAAGCTTTGGTACCACTTGATGACAACCAAATGGTGAGGTTGCCTTTGATGATCTTTTTGGTTGAATTCTGAACAAGTTAATGCGAAACCAATTTTTGGAACCAAAATAAGAAGAAGAAAATATGAAAATGGTGAAGATTAGAGATGGTGATGGCGCCACAAACTAGAGAGTTTGATAAGCCTATGAAGTTCGCCACAAGAATCTTGGATTCTTGATAAGAACAATAGTTGGCTCAACCAAGAACCAAAGAGAGACAATTCTCTCACAAATGGATTTCAATCCAAATTCAACATCAAAGTTGTTTATTCATGTGTTTAGGCATGTTACATATAGGGGTGTGGCTGCCAACATTTGGCTTCACCCTTTGTCTTCCCAATGATTCCATAACCCCCACATAACTAGCCTATTCATGACTTACTAAATTCACACTTAACTCAACCACTTAATAGTGACTTATTACCCTCTCTCTATCATTATGTAGCAGCCACACTTATTTCTCAAATTAAAAGTGTAACTCCCACATAATTAACAAAACATAAAAAGTCTAAAAACTTAAAGGAGTTACTATTGGTATGCAAACCAACAAGATTCCTCCCACTATGCACCCAAATTCGAAATTCTTCATAAAACCCAAGTTTATTGCACTTTATTTACTTGAAATAAACTAGAAAATGATAATATGGGAAGTGGACGTCCAAGCCCATCATGGGTCTTCAAGTTGGATGAGATAAATAACCATTTTGTCCTCCACTCCATCAAGACTTGAACTTGGGCTTGTTTCCGTCAAGGTTGACACTATTTGGTTTAGAACTTCTTGGGCTTTCTTGGTTATTGCTCTTGTCTTAGACCCACCAAGTCCTTTTAGTGCTCCTTGGTCCATGCTCCTTATTGGGCTCATATCACTCTTGATGACAAGTTGACTTGCCCCCCCTGGCTCATATCATCCCCTCCTTCTTTGAGTGAATTCGACCTCGAATTGAAACAATCTTCATCACCAAAATTAGATATTGGTGGTCCATCTAAAGTATTCCTCACAATCACATTGGGTGCTTTAGACTTAAGTTCAAAATATATCTCAATAGGAGGTAAAGCAAGAGTGGGTGATTTGTTGAGCATTTTGGAAATCATACAAGTTTCCAAACCATGGGGTACTTCCTTTTGGATGAGATTTCCAAATTTTTGCAAAAGAGTTACAACATCACTAGGCAAAAGATATCATTAGAAGTGTTAGCAACCAAATGAAAATTCTTGTAATAAAATATGCATTGGGGCTGCCTTGAAATTAAAACCCCCTTCTCTTCACTTTTTGTTTCCAAATAACTCTCTTTTTTCTCAATTATTTCCGCACTATTTTTCTCATTATTTTTCACACTATTTTTCTCTTTATCATCACTCTTCTTTTCACTCTCTTGTTCTTCTTCCTTTTGATCGTCACTTTTCTTTTCACTCTCTTTTGTTTTTGCCTCATTCTCTTGTTTTGCTTTCTCTCTCTCTTTCCTCTCATTCTCTTTCTTGTTGGAGTCTTCCACCAACTTCTTCACATGGTCTTCAAAACTTTCTATTTGTCTTTTCATTCTTTCCTCTTTTCTCAACCTCTTTTTTTCGTTCTCTCTCATCTTCTTGTCACGCCTCTCATGCATTTGCCGGATCCACTCTTCAACAACCTCTTTCCTATGTTCTTGTACATAGTCAAAATTTTCAAATCGCAACATAGCAAAGAATACAAGTTAGAAAATAACAAAATATATATGTAAGAACCAATCCACTCACCAAGTGCGCACAATGTATATTTCACTCAATTGGCTTTTTCCACACAAGATGTAATTTTCACTCTTGCCTTTTTTCACTCAATTGTTCTCTTTTAGGCCTTAGAGGAGTCAAACACAATCCATACAAAAATCCAAAAATCAAGTAACAAAAATCACAAAACTTATCAAAACAAAGGAAACAAAAGGAAAGGCTAGAAAGGCAAAGCTTTGGAAATAAGAACAAGGAAGAAGGGGAATATTTTTTCTTTTTCTTTTTATTTTTTTTTCAAGAACACAAATTGCTCAAATAGACTTTTCTATTCATTTTTTTTAAAACTTTGAAGAAGAGAATCACGCTTGAAAACTTGTTTTTGAGCAAGAACAACAACCACGAAATTTCCGTTCACAAATAGATTCAAAGTGTAATTTTTTTTTTTGATAGTTTTTGGGTTTAAAAGAAGAAAAGAAGAAAGGTAGAAGATGAAGAACAAAAACACAAAATCCAACCAAAGCCTAAGCTTTGATACCACTTGATGACAACCCAAATGGTGAGGTTGCCTTTGATGATCTTTTTTTGGTTGAATTCTTAACAAGTTAATGCGAAACCAATTTTTGGAACCAAAATAAGAAGAAGAAAATATGAAAATGGTGAAGATTAGAGATGGTGATGGCGCCACAAACTAGAGAGTTTGATAAGCCTATGAAGTTCGCCACAAGAATCTTGGATTCTTGATAAGAACAATAGTTGGCTCAACCAAGAACCAAAGAGAGACAATTCTCTCACAAATGGATTTCAATCCAAATTCAACATCCAAGTTGTTTATTCATGTGTTTAGGCATGTTACATATAGGGGTGTGGCTGCCAACATTTGGCTTCACCCTTTGTCTTCCCAATGATTCCATAACCCCCACATAACTAGCCTATTCATGACTTACTAAATTCACACTTAACTCAACCACTTAATAGTGACTTATTACCCTCTCTCTATCATTATGTAGCAGCCACACTTATTTCTCAAATTAAAAGTGTAACTCCCACATAATTAACAAAACATAAAAAGTCTAAAAACTTAAAGGAGTTACTATTGGTATGCAAACCAACAAGATTCCTCCCACTATGCACCCAAATTCGAAATTCTTCATAAAACCCAAGTTTATTGCACTTTATTTACTTGAAATAAACTAGAAAATGATAATATGGGAAGTGGACGTCCAAGCCCATCATGGGTCTTCAAGTTGGATGAGATAAATAACCATTTTGTCCTCCACTCCATCAAGACTTGAACTTGGGCTTGTTTCCGTCAAGGTTGACACTATTTGGTTTAGAACTTCTTGGGCTTTCTTGGTTATTGCTCTTGTCTTAGACCCACCAAGTCCTTTTAGTTCTCCTTGGTCCATGCTCCTTATTGGGCTCATATCATTCTTGATGACAAGTTGACTTGCCCCCCCCTTGGCTCATATCATCCCCTCCTTCTTTGAGTGAATTCGACCTCGAATTGAAACAATCTTCATCACCAAAATTAGATATTGGTGGTCCATCTAAAGTATTCCTCACAATCACATTGGGTGCTTTAGACTTAAGTTCAAAATATATCTCAATAGGAGGTAAAGCAAGAGTGGGTGATTTGTTGAGCATTTTGGAAATCATACAAGTTTCCAAACCATGGGGTACTTCCTTTTGGATGAGATTTCCAAATTTTTGCAAAAGAGTTACAACATCACTAGGCAAAAAGATATCATTAGAAGTGTTAGCAACCAAATGAAAATTCTTGTAATAAAATATGCATTGGGGCTGCCTTGAAATTAAAACCCCCTTCTCTTCACTTTTTGTTTCCAAATAACTCTCTTTTTCTCAATTATTTCCGCACTATTTTTCTCATTATTTTTCACACTATTTTTCTCTTTATCATCACTCTTCTTTTCACTCTCTTGTTCTTCTTCCTTTTGATCGTCACTTTTCTTTTCACTCTCTTTTGTTTTTGCCTCATTCTCTTGTTTTGCTTTCTCTCTCTCTTTCCTCTCATTCTCTTTCTTGTTGGAGTCTTCCACCAACTTCTTCACATGGTCTTCAAAACTTTCTATTTGTCTTTTCATTATTTCCCTCTTTTCTCAACCTCTTTTTTTCGCTCTCTCTCATCTTCTTGTCACGCCTCTCATGCATTTGCCGGATCCACTCTTCAACAACCTCTTTCCTATGTTCTTGTACATAGTCAAAATTTTCAAATCGCAACATAGCAAAGAATACAAGTTAGAAAATAACAAAATATATATGTAAGAACCAATCCACTCACCAAGTGCGCACAATGTATATTTCACTCAATTGGCTTTTTCCACACAAGATGTAATTTTCACTCTTGCCTTTTTTCACTCAATTGTTCTCTTTTAGGCCTTAGAGGAGTCAAACACAATCCATACAAAAATCCAAAAATCAAGTAACAAAAATCACAAAACTTATCAAAACAAAGGAAACAAAAGGAAAGGCTAGAAAGGCAAAGCTTTGGAAATAAGAACAAGGAAGAAGGGAAATATTTTTCTTTCGTTTTTTTTTTCAAGAACACAAATTGCTCAAATAGACTTTTCTCTTCCTTTTTTTTTCAAACTTTGAAGAAGAGAATCACGCTTGAAAACTTGTTTTTGAGCAAGAACAACAACCACGAAATTTCCGTTCACAAATAGATTCGAAGTGTAATTTTTTTTTTGATAGTTTTTGGGTTTAAAAGAAGAAAAGAAGAAAGGTAGAAGATGAAGAACAAAAACACAAAATCCAACCAAAGCCTAAGCTTTGATACCACTTGATGACAACCCAAATGGTGAGGTTGCCTTTGATGATCTTTTTGGTTGAATTCTTAACAAGTTAATGCGAAACCAATTTTTGGAACCAAAATAAGAAGAAGAAAATATGAAAATGGTGAAGATTAGAGATGGTATGGCGCCACAAACTAGAGAGTTTGATAAGCCTATGAAGTTCGCCACAAGAATCTTGGATTCTTGATAAGAACAATAGTTGGCTCAACCAAGAACCAAAGAGAGACAATTCTCTCACAAATGGATTTCAATCCAAATTCAACATCCAAGTTGTTTATTCATGTGTTTAGGCATGTTACATATAGGGGTGTGGCTGCCAACATTTGGCTTCACCCTTTGTCTTCCCAATGATTCCATAACCCCCACATAACTAGCCTATTCATGACTTACTAAATTCACACTTAACTCAACCACTTAATAGTGACTTATTACCCTCTCTCTATCATTATGTAGCAGCCACACTTATTTCTCAAATTAAAAGTGTAACTCCCACATAATTAACAAAACATAAAAAGTCTAAAAACTTAAAGGAGTTACTATTGGTATGCAAACCAACAAGATTCCTCCCACTATGCACCCAAATTCGAAATTCTTCATAAAACCCAAGTTTATTGCACTTTATTTACTTGAAATAAACTAGAAAATGATAATATGGGAAGTGGACGTCCAAGCCCATCATGGGTCTTCAAGTTGGATGAGATAAATAACCATTTTGTCCTCCACTCCATCAAGACTTGAACTTGGGCTTGTTTCCGTCAAGGTTGACACTATTTGGTTTAGAACTTCTTGGGCTTTCTTGGTTATTGCTCTTGTCTTAGACCCACCAAGTCCTTTTAGTTCTCCTTGGTCCATGCTCCTTATTGGGCTCATATCATTCTTGATGACAAGTTGACTTGCCCCCCTTGGCTCATATCATCCCCTCCTTCTTTGAGTGAATTCGACCTCGAATTGAAACAATCTTCATCACCAAAATTAGATATTGGTGGTCCATCTAAAGTATTCCTCACAATCACATTGGGTGCTTTAGACTTAAGTTCAAAATATATCTCAATAGGAGGTAAAGCAAGAGTGGGTGATTTGTTGAGCATTTTGGAAATCATACAAGTTTCCAAACCATGGGGTACTTCCTTTTGGATGAGATTTCCAAATTTTTGCAAAAGAGTTACAACATCACTAGGCAAAAAGATATCATTAGAAGTGTTAGCAACCAAATGAAAATTCTTGTAATAAAATATGCATTGGGGCTGCCTTGAAATTAAAACCCCCTTCTCTTCACTTTTTGTTTCCAAATAACTCTCTTTTTCTCAATTATTTCCGCACTATTTTTCTCATTATTTTTCACACTATTTTTCTCTTTATCATCACTCTTCTTTTCACTCTCTTGTTCTTCTTCCTTTTGATCGTCACTTTTCTTTTCACTCTCTTTTGTTTTTGCCTCATTCTCTTGTTTTGCTTTCTCTCTCTCTTTCCTCTCATTCTCTTTCTTGTTGGAGTCTTCCACCAACTTCTTCACATGGTCTTCAAAACTTTCTATTTGTCTTTTCATTCTTTCCTCTTTTCTCAACCTCTTTTTTTCGTTCTCTCTCATCTTCTTGTCACGCCTCTCATGCATTTGCCGGATCCACTCTTCAACAACCTCTTTCCTATGTTCTTGTACATAGTCAAAATTTTCAAATCGCAACATAGCAAAGAATACAAGTTAGAAAATAACAAAATATATATGTAAGAACCAATCCACTCACCAAGTGCGCACAATGTATATTTCACTCAATTGGCTTTTTCCACACAAGATGTAATTTTCACTCTTGCCTTTTTTCACTCAATTGTTCCCTTTTAGGCCTTAGAGGAGTCAAACACAATCCATACAAAAATCCAAAAATCAAGTAACAAAATCACAAAACTTATCAAAACAAAGGAAACAAAAGGAAAGGCTAGAAAGGCAAAGCTTTGGAAATAAGAACAAGGACGAAGGGGAATATTTTTTCTTTTTCTTTTTATTTTTTTTTCAAGAACACAAATTGCTCAAATAGACTTTTCTCTTCCTTTTTTTTCAAACTTTGAAGAAGAGAATCACGCTTGAAAACTTGTTTTTGAGCAAGAACAACAACCACGAAATTTCCGTTCACAAATAGATTCAAAGTGTAATTTTTTTTTTTGATAGTTTTTGGGTTTAAAAGAAGAAAAGAAGAAAGGTAGAAGATGAAGAACAAAAACACAAAATCCAACCAAAGCCTAAGCTTTGATACCACTTGATGACAACCCAAATGGTGAGGTTGCCTTTGATGATCTTTTTGGTTGAATTCTTAACAAGTTAATGCGAAACCAATTTTTGGAACCAAAATAAGAAGAAGAAAATATGAAAATGGTGAAGATTAGAGATGGTATGGCGCCACAAACTAGAGAGTTTGATAAGCCTATGAAGTTCGCCACAAGAATCTTGGATTCTTGATAAGAACAATAGTTGGCTCAACCAAGAACCAAAGAGAGACAATTCTCTCACAAATGGATTTCAATCCAAATTCAACATCCAAGTTGTTTATTCATGTGTTTAGGCATGTTACATATAGGGGTGTGGCTGCCAACATTTGGCTTCACCCTTTGTCTTCCCAATGATTCCATAACCCCCACATAACTAGCCTATTCATGACTTACTAAATTCACACTTAACTCAACCACTTAATAGTGACTTATTACCCTCTCTCTATCATTATGTAGCAGCCACACTTATTTCTCAAATTAAAAGTGTAACTCCCACATAATTAACAAAACATAAAAAGTCTAAAAACTTAAAGGAGTTACTATTGGTATGCAAACCAACAAGATTCCTCCCACTATGCACCCAAATTCGAAATTCTTCATAAAACCCAAGTTTATTGCACTTTATTTACTTGAAATAAACTAGAAAATGATAATATGGGAAGTGGACGTCCAAGCCCATCATGGGTCTTCAAGTTGGATGAGATAAATAACCATTTTGTCCTCCACTCCATCAAGACTTGAACTTGGGCTTGTTTCCGTCAAGGTTGACACTATTTGGTTTAGAACTTCTTGGGCTTTCTTGGTTATTGCTCTTGTCTTAGACCCACCAAGTCCTTTTAGTTCTCCTTGGTCCATGCTCCTTATTGGGCTCATATCATTCTTGATGACAAGTTGACTTGCCCCCCTTGGCTCATATCATCCCCTCCTTCTTTGAGTGAATTCGACCTCGAATTGAAACAATCTTCATCACCAAAATTAGATATTGGTGGTCCATCTAAAGTATTCCTCACAATCACATTGGGTGCTTTAGACTTAAGTTCAAAATATATCTCAATAGGAGGTAAAGCAAGAGTGGGTGATTTGTTGAGCATTTTGGAAATCATACAAGTTTCCAAACCATGGGGTACTTCCTTTTGGATGAGATTTCCAAATTTTTGCAAAAGAGTTACAACATCACTAGGCAAAAAGATATCATTAGAAGTGTTAGCAACCAAATGAAAATTCTTGTAATAAAATATGCATTGGGGCTGCCTTGAAATTAAAACCCCCTTCTCTTCACTTTTTGTTTCCAAATAACTCTCTTTTTTCTCAATTATTTCCGCACTATTTTTCTAATTATTTTTCACACTATTTTTCTCTTTATCATCACTCTTCTTTTCACTCTCTTGTTCTTCTTCCTTTTGATCGTCACTTTTCTTTTCACTCTCTTTTGTTTTTGCCTCATTCTCTTGTTTTGCTTTCTCTCTCTCTTTCCTCTCATTCTCTTTCTTGTTGGAGTCTTCCACCAACTTCTTCACATGGTCTTCAAAACTTTCTATTTGTCTTTTCATTCTTTCCTCTTTTCTCAACCTCTTTTTTTCGTTCTCTCTCATCTTCTTGTCACGCCTCTCATGCATTTGCCGGATCCACTCTTCAACAACCTCTTTCCTATGTTCTTGTACATAGTCAAAATTTTCAAATCGCAACATAGCAAAGAATACAAGTTAGAAAATAACAAAATATATATGTAAGAACCAATCCACTCACCAAGTGCGCACAATGTATATTTCACTCAATTGGCTTTTTCATCAAAAGATTTATTTTTCACTCTTGCCTATTTTCACTCAATTGTTCCTTTTAGGCCTTAGAGGAGTCAAACACAATCCATACAAAAATCCAAAAATCAAGTAACAAAAATCACAAAACTTATCAAAACAAAGGAAACAAAAGGAAAGGCTAGAAAGGCAAAGCTTTGGAAATAAGAACAAGGAAGAAGGGAAATATTTTTCTTTTTCTTTTTATTTTTTTCAAGAACACAAATTGCTCAAATAGACTTTTCTCTTCCTTTTTTTTCAAACTTTGAAGAAGAGAATCACGCTTGAAAACTTGTTTTTGAGCAAGAACAACAACCACGAAATTTCCGTTCACAAATAGATTCAAAGTGTAATTTTTTTTTTTTGATAGTTTTTGGGTTTAAAAGAAGAAAAGAAGAAAGGTAGAAGATGAAGAACAAAAACACAAAATCCAACCAAAGCCTAAGCTTTGATACCACTTGATGACAACCCAAATGGTGAGGTTGCCTTTGATGATCTTTTTGGTTGAATTCTTAACAAGTTAATGCGAAACCAATTATTTGGAACCAAAATAAGAAGAAGAAAATATGAAAATGGTGAAGATTAGAGATGGTGATGGCGCCACAAACTAGAGAGTTTGATAAGCCTAGTGAAGTTCGCCACAAGAATCTTGGATTCTTGATAAGAACAATAGTTGGCTCAACCAAGAACCAAAGAGAGACAATTCTCTCACAAATGGATTTCAATCCAAATTCAACATCCAAGTTGTTTATTCATGTGTTTAGGCATGTTACATATAGGGGTGTGGCTGCCAACATTTGGCTTCACCCTTTGTCTTCCCAATGATTCCATAACCCCCACATAACTAGCCTATTCATGACTTACTAAATTCACACTTAACTCAACCACTTAATAGTGACTTATTACCCTCTCTCTATCATTATGTAGCAGCCACACTTATTTCTCAAATTAAAAGTGTAACTCCCACATAATTAACAAAACATAAAAAGTCTAAAAACTTAAAGGAGTTACTATTGGTATGCAAACCAACAAGATTCCTCCCACTATGCACCCAAATTCGAAATTCTTCATAAAACCCAAGTTTATTGCACTTTATTTACTTGAAATAAACTAGAAAATGATAATATGGGAAGTGGACGTCCAAGCCCATCATGGGTCTTCAAGTTGGATGAGATAAATAACCATTTTGTCCTCCACTCCATCAAGACTTGAACTTGGGCTTGTTTCCGTCAAGGTTGACACTATTTGGTTTAGAACTTCTTGGGCTTTCTTGGTTATTGCTCTTGTCTTAGACCCACCAAGTCCTTTTAGTTCTCCTTGGTCCATGCTCCTTATTGGGCTCATATCATTCTTGATGACAAGTTGACTTGCCCCCCCTTGGCTCATATCATCCCCTCCTTCTTTGAGTGAATTCGACCTCGAATTGAAACAATCTTCATCACCAAAATTAGATATTGGTGGTCCATCTAAAGTATTCCTCACAATCACATTGGGTGCTTTAGACTTAAGTTCAAAATATATCTCAATAGGAGGTAAAGCAAGAGTGGGTGATTTGTTGAGCATTTTGGAAATCATACAAGTTTCCAAACCATGGGGTACTTCCTTTTGGATGAGATTTCCAAATTTTTGCAAAAGAGTTACAACATCACTAGGCAAAAGATATCATTAGAAGTGTTAGCAACCAAATGAAAATTCTTGTAATAAAATATGCATTGGGGCTGCCTTGAAATTAAAACCCCCTTCTCTTCACTTTTTGTTTCCAAATAACTCTCTTTTTCTCAATTATTTCCGCACTATTTTTCTCATTATTTTTCACACTATTTTTCTCTTTATCATCACTCTTCTTTTCACTCTCTTGTTCTTCTTCCTTTTGATCGTCACTTTTCTTTTCACTCTCTTTTGTTTTTGCCTCATTCTCTTGTTTTGCTTTCTCTCTCTCTTTCCTCTCATTCTCTTTCTTGTTGGAGTCTTCCACCAACTTCTTCACATGGTCTTCAAAACTTTCTATTTGTCTTTTCATTCTTTCCTCTTTTCTCAACCTCTTTTTTCGTTCTCTCTCATCTTCTTGTCACGCCTCTCATGCATTTGCCGGATCCACTCTTCAACACCTCTTTCCTATGTTCTTGTACATAGTCAAAATTTTCAAATCGCAACATAGCAAAGAATACAAGTTAGAAAATAACAAAATATATATGTAAGAACCAATCCACTCACCAAGTGCGCACAATGTATATTTCACTCAATTGGCTTTTTCCACACAAGATGTAATTTTCACTCTTGCCTTTTTTCACTCAATTGTTCTCTTTTAGGCCTTAGAGGAGTCAAACACAATCCATACAAAAATCCAAAAATCAAGTAACAAAAATCACAAAACTTATCAAAACAAAGGAAACAAAAGGAAAGGCTAGAAAGGCAAAGCTTTGGAAATAAGAACAAGGAAGAAGGTAATTATTTTTTTTTCTTTTTTTTTTTCAAGAACACAAATTGCTCAAATAGACTTTTATATTCCTTTTTTTTTTTCAAACTTTGAAGAAGAGAATCACGCTTGAAAACTTGTTTTTGAGCAAGAACAACAACCACGAAATTTCCGTTCACAAATAGATTCGAAGTGTAATTTTTTTTTTTGATAGTTTTTGGGTTTAAAAGAAGAAAAGAAGAAAGTTAGAAGATGAAGGACAAAAACACAAAATCCAACCAAAGCCTAAGCTTTGGTACCACTTGATGACAACCAAATGGTGAGGTTGCCTTTGATGATCTTTTTGGTTGAATTCTGAACAAGTTAATGCGAAACCAATTTTTGGAACCAAAATAAGAAGAAGAAAATATGAAAATGGTGAAGATTAGAGATGGTGATGGCGCCACAAACTAGAGAGTTTGATAAGCCAAGTGAGGTTCGCCACAAGAATCGTGGATTCTTGTTTAGAACAATAGTTGGCTCAACCAAGAACCAAAGAGAGAATATTCTCTCACAAATGGATTTAATCCAAATTCAACATCAAAGTTGTTTATTCATGTGTTTAGGCATGTTACATATAGGGGTGTGGCTGCCAACATTTGGCTTCACCCTTTGTCTTCCCAATGATTCCATAACCCCCACATAACTAGCCTATTCATGACTTACTAAATTCACACTTAACTCAACCACTTAATAGTGACTTATTACCCTCTCTCTATCATTATGTAGCAGCCACACTTATTTCTCAAATTAAAAGTGTAACTCCCACATAATTAACAAAACATAAAAAGTCTAAAAACTTAAAGGAGTTACTATTGGTATGCAAACCAACAAGATTCCTCCCACTATGCACCCAAATTCGAAATTCTTCATAAAACCCAAGTTTATTGCACTTTATTTACTTGAAATAAACTAGAAAATGATAATATGGGAAGTGGACGTCCAAGCCCATCATGGGTCTTCAAGTTGGATGAGATAAATAACCATTTTGTCCTCCACTCCATCAAGACTTGAACTTGGGCTTGTTTCCGTCAAGGTTGACACTATTTGGTTTAGAACTTCTTGGGCTTTCTTGGTTATTGCTCTTGTCTTAGACCCACCAAGTCCTTTTAGTTCTCCTTGGTCCATGCTCCTTATTGGGCTCATATCATTCTTGATGACAAGTTGACTTGCCCCCCTTGGCTCATATCATCCCCTCCTTCTTTGAGTGAATTCGACCTCGAATTGAAACAATCTTCATCACCAAAATTAGATATTGGTGGTCCATCTAAAGTATTCCTCACAATCACATTGGGTGCTTTAGACTTAAGTTCAAAATATATCTCAATAGGAGGTAAAGCAAGAGTGGGTGATTTGTTGAGCATTTTGGAAATCATACAAGTTTCCAAACCATGGGTACTTCCTTTTGGATGAGATTTCCAAATTTTTGCAAAGAGTTACAACATCACTAGGCAAAAAGATATCATTAGAAGTGTTAGCAACCAAATGAAAATTCTTGTAATAAAATATGCATTGGGGCTGCCTTGAAATTAAAACCCCTTCTCTTCACTTTTTGTTTCCAAATAACTCTCTTTTTCTCAATTATTTCCGCACTATTTTTCTCATTATTTTTCACACTATTTTTCTCTTTATCATCACTCTTCTTTTCACTCTCTTGTTCTTCTTCCTTTTGATCGTCACTTTTCTTTTCACTCTCTTTTGTTTTTGCCTCATTCTCTTGTTTTGCTTTCTCTCTCTCTTTCCTCTCATTCTCTTTCTTGTTGGAGTCTTCCACCAACTTCTTCACATGGTCTTCAAAACTTTCTATTTGTCTTTTCATTCTTTCCTCTTTTCTCAACCTCTTTTTTTCGTTCTCTCTCATCTTCTTGTCACGCCTCTCATGCATTTGCCGGATCCACTCTTCAACAACCTCTTTCCTATGTTCTTGTACATAGTCAAAATTTTCAAATCGCAACATAGCAAAGAATACAAGTTAGAAAATAACAAAATATATATGTAAGAACCAATCCACTCACCAAGTGCGCACAATGTATATTTCACTCAATTGGCTTTTTCCACACAAGATGTAATTTTCACTCTTGCCTTTTTTCACTCAATTGTTCCCTTTTAGGCCTTAGAGGAGTCAAACACAATCCATACAAAAATCCAAAAATCAAGTAACAAAAATCACAAAACTTATCAAAACAAAGGAAACAAAAGGAAAGGCTAGAAAGGCAAAGCTTTGGAAATAAGAACAAGGAAGAAGGGAAATATTTTTCTTTTTCTTTTTATTTTTTTTTCAAGAACACAAATTGCTCAAATAGACTTTTCTCTTCCTTTTTTTCAAACTTTGAAGAAGAGAATCACGCTTGAAAACTTGTTTTTGAGCAAGAACAACAACCACGAAATTTCCGTTCACAAATAGATTCAAAGTGTAATTTTTTTTTTTGATAGTTTTTGGGTTTAAAAGAAGAAAAGAAGAAAGGTAGAAGATGAAGAACAAAAACACAAAATCCAACCAAAGCCTAAGCTTTGATACCACTTGATGACAACCCAAATGGTGAGGTTGCCTTTGATGATCTTTTTGGTTGAATTCTTAACAAGTTAATGCGAAACCAATTTTTGGAACCAAAATAAGAAGAAGAAAATATGAAAATGGTGAAGATTAGAGATGGTATGGCGCCACAAACTAGAGAGTTTGATAAGCCTATGAAGTTCGCCACAAGAATCTTGGATTCTTGATAAGAACAATAGTTGGCTCAACCAAGAACCAAAGAGAGACAATTCTCTCACAAATGGATTTCAATCCAAATTCAACATCCAAGTTGTTTATTCATGTGTTTAGGCATGTTACATATAGGGGTGTGGCTGCCAACATTTGGCTTCACCCTTTGTCTTCCCAATGATTCCATAACCCCCACATAACTAGCCTATTCATGACTTACTAAATTCACACTTAACTCAACCACTTAATAGTGACTTATTACCCTCTCTCTATCATTATGTAGCAGCCACACTTATTTCTCAAATTAAAAGTGTAACTCCCACATAATTAACAAAACATAAAAAGTCTAAAAACTTAAAGGAGTTACTATTGGTATGCAAACCAACAAGATTCCTCCCACTATGCACCCAAATTCGAAATTCTTCATAAAACCCAAGTTTATTGCACTTTATTTACTTGAAATAAACTAGAAAATGATAATATGGGAAGTGGACGTCCAAGCCCATCATGGGTCTTCAAGTTGGATGAGATAAATAACCATTTTGTCCTCCACTCCATCAAGACTTGAACTTGGGCTTGTTTCCGTCAAGGTTGACACTATTTGGTTTAGAACTTCTTGGGCTTTCTTGGTTATTGCTCTTGTCTTAGACCCACCAAGTCCTTTTAGTTCTCCTTGGTCCATGCTCCTTATTGGGCTCATATCATTCTTGATGACAAGTTTACTTGCCCCCCCCTTGGCTCATATCATCCCCTCCTTCTTTGAGTGAATTCGACCTCGAATTGAAACAATCTTCATCACCAAAATTAGATATTGGTGGTCCATCTAAAGTATTCCTCACAATCACATTGGGTGCTTTAGACTTAAGTTCAAAATATATCTCAATAGGAGGTAAAGCAAGAGTGGGTGATTTGTTGAGCATTTTGGAAATCATACAAGTTTCCAAACCATGGGGTACTTCCTTTTGGATGAGATTTCCAAATTTTTGCAAAAGAGTTACAACATCACTAGGCAAAAAGATATCATTAGAAGTGTTAGCAACCAAATGAAAATTCTTGTAATAAAATATGCATTGGGGCTGCCTTGAAATTAAAACCCCCTTCTCTTCACTTTTTGTTTCCAAATAACTCTCTTTTTCTCAATTATTTCCAGCACTATTTTTCTCATTATTTTTCACACTATTTTTCTCTTTATCATCACTCTTCTTTTCACTCTCTTGTTCTTCTTCCTTTTGATCGTCACTTTTCTTTTCACTCTCTTTTGTTTTTGCCTCATTCTCTTGTTTTGCTTTCTCTC
>CM061069.1:3163987-3199987 GCA_030762895.1 Sophora flavescens | reverse complement strand
TATGAAGATGAGGTGTTATGTGACCCAAAACCCCCTTGCAAGGATCCCCTTAGAGAGGATCCCATGGTTAACCTATGACCCACATGCAAGGATCCCAAGGTTAAGCCATGACCCACTTGCAAGGATCCCATGGTTAACACATGACCCCCTTGCCATGATTCCATTGTTAACCCATGACCCCTTAGCAAGGAACCCATGGTTAACCAATGACTCCCTGGCAAAGATCCCATGGTTAACCCATGACCTCCTTGCAAGGATCCCATGATTAACCCATGACCCCCTTTGATAGAAGCATGGATGGCTTGAGTATGTGGAAAGAATCATATTCGGATCCATCTAAGTGCACTATTTTTAGTGGGCTTAGTAGACAACAATTAAGTCCAATTTTTATACTTATATTTTTAATTTTGGTAACATTTTTAGGATGAATTTTCTAATTGAACCCGTATACTTGATTTGGTCATATTTTGAGTTACGAATCTTCGATTGATGCATTGTTTGGTGCGTTGGAAAGCTTAGGGATTTATCTACAAATCATATCTCAGGCCTCTTGACCAAATTCGGCTTCTATCATGGTGAAAAACGGGCTGGAAGTTTGTTACGAATATTTAGACGAGTTTGAGATTCAAAGGAGTGTGTCTTTTGGCTTGCATGCCTAAAGTAACTCCTTTTTTATTAGTTATGTTTCATTTTAAGTATTCTCTTAAGTTTGGTAATAACTCCAATTATTGGAGAGTTATGTTTAAATAGTCACCTAATGGTTTATTACACCAATTAGTGGTATAGTTATTAGGGGGTTATAGAATAATGGAATCTTATGAGGACTTTGTGTAAGCCAAGAGTTGGCAGCCCCACTACTATTTGTACATGCCCCAAACATGATGAATAAACAACTTTGAGTTCATTTTGGATTGATTCCAATTGTGAGAGTGTTTTCTCTCTTGGGTTCTTCATTGAGCCAACCCTTGTTCTTATCAAGAATCCAAGATTCTTGTGGCGAACCTCACATTGGCTTATCAAATCCCCTTGGATTTGTGGCGCCTACCTCCCATTTCTCATCTTATCCAATTTTGCATTTCATATTCTTCTATAATTTTTCTTGGTCACTCAAGGATAGATCCGAAAATATATATGTTCCTTTTTTAGGATCATAGTCTAATAAGCCCACTAATAATAGTGCACTTAGATGGATCTGAATATGATTCTTTCCACATACTCAAGCTATCCATGCTTCTATCACCCTTGCAAGGATCCGAAGGTCGGCCATGACACACTTTCATGGATCCCATTGTTAACCCATGACCCCCTTGTAATAACCACCTAGAAAGGATCCCATGGCTAACCCACGACCCACTTGCAAGGATCTCATGGTTAACCCACGACCACTTGCAAGGATCCCATGGTTAACCCATGACAGCTTATGGTAGAATACATTCCTTGAGGAAATTGAGCGAATTGTCATATACCCTTAAACACTTGAGTGAGGTGATAAGAGTGTCCGAATTAGTGAGAGATGTGAATTAAGGGAACCTAAGCTTCTAATTGGACTTTAAATTGATTGTCTATTGGTTTCTTATTGAATAAGCCTGTTATTTGGATTTATTACTCGGGTTCTAGGTTCACTGTCCATGCTCTGATTGATTATCTTTTCTGGCCTTAGTTATTGCTTGAGGACAACCAAAATCTTAAGCTTGGGGTAGTTTGATGAGTGTGATTTCACCTCATATTTCCTTGACATTTTACATGCATTTTCATACAGTTTAGGTATATTTAATTTGATTTTTGTTAGTTTTTACCTTGGAACGAGGAAGGCGGTTTTGTGGTGTTTTATGTGTAGGAATTGAGGATTAAAATGCTCAAGATCATTTATGTTGGAGCGTGCATGAAGATGGAGCTTGAAAAGTAAGAAAAATGAGCCAAACAGAGCCCATCACGACCATGATCGAGTAGGATTGAAAAGAAAGAAGGATAAACTCAGAACTGGTCACGGTCAGGCCGTGATAGCCATCACGACCGTGACATGCCAACTGAACCAGACCCTCACAGGCAGAACTGATCACGGCTAGGCCGTGACGGAGGTCACGGTCGTGACAGACCCAACAGTGAAGCCATTTCCAAGTCAGAACATGTCACGACTGGCTGTGACAGGCATCACGGCCGTGACGTGCAATATCTGGAATTTTAAAACCTGATTTGATCTGATTTTGTAATTGCTTGGGATTCAAGTTACCTTACATTATGATGCAAACCAAGGATGATGTCCAATTTGAGGCCAAATTAATATTTTTGATGAAAATTTTATTTTCATTGTGGTGAACCCGTATGCTTGATTTGGTCAGATCTTGAGCTACGAATCTCCGATTGATGCTTTCTTTGGTGTATTGGAAAGCTTAGGGAATTATCTACAAATCATATCTCAGGCCTCTGGACCAAATTCGGCTTCTATCATGGTTAAAAAGGGCTGCAAGCTTAATACGAATTCTTGGACCTTAAATGAGTTATATGTTAATTGGGCTACACTAAGCTTGATGAATGAGCAAGGCCCATTATGAATGGTGGCTGGCACGTTTTTGGAACATACAAAGGAGAGCAACCTTTGGCTTGCATGCCTAGGTAACTCCTTTAGAAGTTATGGAACCACTTTTATTATTTTTTCAAGTAGGATAGTTATGTTCTTTTAATAACCACTTAGTGGAGAGTTATGTCTAGTTATTAGGAGTTTATGCCATCTTATGATGACCTTTGGTTTTTATTTCCCTATGCTATATGTACACATCTATTACATGATGAATGATAACTTTGAGTTCATTTTGGATTGATTCCAATTGTGAGAGTGTTTTCTCTCTTGGGTTCTTGATTGAGCCAACCCTTGTTCTTATCAAGAATCCAAGATTCTTGTGGCGAACCTCACATTGGCTTATCAAATCCCCTTGGATTTGTGGCAGCTACCTCCCATTTCTCATCTTATCCAATTTTGTATTTCATCTTCTTCTATAATTTTGCTTGGTCACTCAAGGATAGATCCGAAAATATATCTGTTCCTTGTTAGGATCATATCATTTGGTATCAGAGCCATCCTTCCTAGAGTGACTTATGATTTTGTTTTTTGTTTTTTTCGGAAGTTTGAATTTTTCTTAGTGGGTTCTTCATGGAGTCACTAATGAAGAAAAATGATGCCAAGAAAATGGAGGATCTTTTCTATTCTAGATGTTATGTGAAGGACAAGATATGTAGCTTGGTCATTGATAGAAAGGGTTACATCAACCGAGCTAGTACCACCATGGTGAAAAAGTTGGGACTTCCTCTTCTAGAGCATCCACAACCGTATGTCATTTGGAGCATCCCGGAGTTTAGTGATTTCGGTGATGTGATGGTGAACAGACAAGTACGAGTGCCATTCCGGATTGGGAGATATGAGGATGAGGTGTTATGTGATGTGGTGCCTATAGAAACAAGGCACTTGGTACTTGGGCGTCCTTGGAGAGCTGAACGATATGATGTCTACAACAATAGGTACTCATTTGTATTTAATAATCGTAAAATTATTCTTGGATCATTGTCACCAAAACAAGTGTATGAAGATCAAATGTACTTGAAAGGAGAGAGTGAGAAAAAAAGAATGATTGAGAAAACAATAAAAGAAGAGTGTCCGGTGAATGAGGAAAGCAAAGAAGGAGAAATAATAAAAAAAGAAAGCCATGAGAAAAAGGTAGAAGAAAAGGGAATGGAGGAAAACAAACAGAATGAAAAAGATGTTGAGAAAAAGGTGGAGACTGCATTTTTTTGAAGGGGAAAATAAAAAGAAAAAAATAGAGGCAAAGGTTGAAAGAAGAATTGAGAGTCTTCCTATAAAAGTAAATAAGGTGAAGGGAGCAATGTTGGCAAGGCAGCCTATATATATCTTTCTATGTAAAGATGCTTGTTTGACTACTAATGCAAACTCTTTGCCTAGAGGTGATGACTCTATTTTGAAGGAAGTTGAAGAAACAATTCAAAGAGAGGTGCCCCATGGATTCGATGATATGAGCCTAATAAGGAGCATGGATCAAGAAGCATTACAAGGACTTGGTGGACCTATGACAAGAGCTAGGATCAAGAATGCCCAAGAAGTCCTAAATCAAATGGTGACAACTTTAATTGAAGCAAGCCCAAATTCAAGTCTTGATGGAGTGGAACCCAAATTGGTCACTTATCTCATCCAACTTGAAGACCCATGATGGCTTGGAAGCCCACTTCTCTAAAGTAGTATTTTCTGGTTTATTTTAATTCAATAAAAGTATAATAAATTTTGGACGGTGCACATGTTAATTATGCTTGTGTGGACGGTGCACATGTTAATTATCTTGTGTGGACGGTGCACATGTTAATTATGCTTGTGTGTACGGTGCACATGTTAATTATGCTTGTGTGGACGGTGCACATGTTAATTGGGAGGGCAACCTTTGGCTTGCATGCCTAGGAAACTCCTTTTTAGTCATGAACCACTTTTCCTATATGTATGCATCTAGAACATGAATAGAGAATTAACTTGGATGTTGAATTTGGATTGATTCCAATTGTGAGGGTTTTGTCTCCCTTTGGTTCTGGATTGAGCCACCCCTGATCTTATCAAGAATCCAAGATTCTTGTGGCGATCTTCACTAGGCTTATCAAATCCCCTTGGATTTGTGGCGCCATCCCACCCCTAATCTTCACCCATTTGCTTGTTTCTTTCTTTCTAAGTTATGAACACAATTCTGGATGGTTTAAAATGAATGATTAATTCAACCTAAGATCATCAAAAAGGCAACCTATCCATTTGGTTGTCATCAAGTGGCATCAAAGCTCAGGTTTGGTTGAATTTTTGTATTTGTGTTCTTCATTTCTTCCTTGTTCTTCATCTTCTACCTTTCCACCTTTCTACCCAAAACATTGAACCAAAAAAAAATTAATTGGATTCTGTTTTTAAGGGAATTGTTGTGTTTTTGTGTCCATCTCTTTGCTGCCCAAAAAAAAAATCGAAAATAAAGAGAAAAACAGTGCCTAGAACTTCAAGAAAAGGAGGCGAGAAAATCATATTTGGGCAACTTGTGTTCTTAAATAAAAAAAAAAAATCCCTTCTCCCTTGTTTCGTTATTCTTAAAGATTTTCTTTTCCTAGCCTTTCCTTTGATTTCCTTTGTTTTGATAAGTTTTGTGATTTTTGTTACTTGATTTTGGATATTTTGTTTGGATTGGTGTTTGACTCCTCTAAGACCAAAAAGAGAACAAATTGAGTGGAAAGAGGCAAGAGTGAAGATTACATCTTGTGTGGAAAAAGCCTATTTGAGTGAAATACACATTGTGTGCACACGTGAGGGAGTGTGGTGAGCATTTATACTATCTTGTTATTTTTGATATTGTGTATTTTAAGTGATGGCAGCCCAAGGTGATAGTCCACCTCTTTCTCCAAGGTCCGCGGTTCTTCATGCTAGGATGACTACTCAAATGCAAATCCTTGCAAGGCAAATTGAGCAAATGAATGCAAACTTCAATGAACAACTTGCCAACCTCCAAAACCGAGAAGAATCAAATCATGGAAGTGGTTATGAGAGTGAGGACAGACCTAGACATGGACCACGTAGAGGGAGGAGGCGTGATGGAGCGGATAGAATTGAAGGGGTCAAAATCAAAGTTCCTACCTTTCATGGGAAGAGTGATCCCGAAGCCTACTTGGAGTGGGAGATGAAGATGGAGCAAGTGTTTGATTGCAACAATTACAATGAAAGAAAGAGAGTGAAGGTAGCTGCTCTTGAATTCAAAGACTATGCACTTGTTTGGTGGGATCAAATACAAAAGGAGAGAAGAAGGTATGAGGAGGAGCCTATTGAGACTTGGGCAGAAATGAAACAAGTCATGAGGAAGAGATTTGTTCCAAATCACTACCATAGGGATCTTCACAACAAATTGCAAAGATTGACTCAAGGATCCAAAAGTGTTGATGAGTACCACAAGGAGATGGAGTTGGCCTTGCTTAGGTCCAACTTTAATGAAGATTGGGAGGCAACTATGGCTCGGTTCTTACATGGGTTGAATCAAGACATTCAAGACATAGTGGAGCTTCAAAACTATGTGGAGCTTGAAGATTTGGTCCAACAAGCCATAAAGGTGGAGCAACAACTCAAAAGGAAGAAGTCCAAATTTTCTTCTTCTTCTAACGTTTCATCTTCAAGTTGGAAGGACAAATCAAAGAAGGAGGGTACTTCATCTTCAAAGGAGGTCGTGCCCACATCTCATGGAAAGAAGCCTATGGAAGCATCTCCTAGAAACCGTCATGTGAAGTGTTTCAAGTGCTTGGGTCATGGACATATTGCATCTCAATGTCCAACTAAAAGGACAATGGTATCAAGAAATGGAGAAGTTGTCACACAATCCGAGGCTTCTAGTGAAGAAGAAAGTAGGGGAGAAGTAGTTCCGGAAGGAGGAGATTTGCTCATGGTGAGGAGACTTTTGGGAAGCCAAGCCAAGGAGCATGATGAGAGTCAAAGGGAGAATATCTTCCATACTAGATGCATGATCCAAGGGAAGGTATGCTCTTTAATTATTGATGGTGGTAGTTGTGCTAATGTTGCTAGTGCTAGAATGGTTTCAAAATTAAATCTTGTGACTAAGCCACACCCACGGCCATACAGACTTCAATGGCTTAGTGAAGTTGGTGAAATGATGGTGAACAAGCAAGTTGAGATTCCATTCTCAATTGGGAAGTATCATGATAGTGTGCTTTGTGATGTGGTGCCTATGGAGGCAAGTCATATGTTGCTTGGGAGGCCTTGGCAGTATGATAGGAAGGCCATCCATGATGGGTTTTCAAATAAATTCTCCTTTATGTACCAAGACCGAAAGGTCATTCTTACTCCTTTGTCTCCAAAAGAAGTTAGTGAGGATCAACTAAAGATGAGTGAAAAAAGAGAACAAGAGAGAAAAGAAAGAGAGGGTGAAAAAAAGAGTGAAAAAAGGAGTGATGAAAAAGTGAAAAAGAATCAAGAGAAAAAAAGTGAGAAAAGTATAGAGAGAAAAGAAAGCTATTTTGCATCAAAAGGTGAGGTGAAGAGTGCTTTGTTTTCAGGGCAGCCCCTATACATGCTTTATTGTAGGGGATTTTGTTTGAATGCTAATGCTCCTAATGAACTCTCTTTGCCTAGTGGTGTTGAAAATCTTTTGCAGGAATTTGATGATGTGTTCCCAAAGGAAGTGCCACATGGCCTACCTCCTTTAAGGGGGATTGAGCACCATATTGATCTCATTCCAGGAGCATCATTACCCAATAGACCAGCCTATAGGAGTAATCCTCAAGATACCAAAGAAATTCAAAAGCAAGTGGAGGAGCTGATGCAAAAAGGATGGGTGCAAGAGAGCTTGAGTCCATGTGCGGTTCCGGTGATCTTAGTGCCTAAAAAGGATGGGACTTGGAGGATGTGCACAGATTGTAGGGCTGTGAACAACATCACTATAAAGTATAGACATCCTATCCCTAGACTTGATGATTTACTTGATGAATTGCATGGTGCTTGTTTGTTTTCTAAAATTGATTTAAAAAGTGGGTACCATCAAATTAGGATAAGGGAAGGGGATGAATGGAAAACTACCTTTAAAACTAAATATGGTTTGTATGAATGGTTGGTAATGCCTTTTGGTTTAACGAATGCACCTAGTACTTTCATGAGGCTTATGAACCATGTTTTAAGAGAATTTTTAGGCAAGTTTGTTGTGGTGTATTTTGATGATATCTTGATATATAGCAAAAGCTTAAATGAACATCATGAACACTTAAGGGCTGTTTTGCTTGTATTAAGGAAAGAAAAATTGTATGCTAATTTGGAAAAGTGTACTTTTTGTACGGACCATGTGATTTTCCTTGGATTTGTTGTAAATGCTAAAGGTGTCCATGTTGATAAAGAGAAAATTAAGGCCATTCAATATTGGCCAAACCTCAAAAATGTGAGTGATGTGAGGAGCTTTCATGGTTTGGCTAGTTTCTATAGGAGGTTTGTTAAGGACTTTAGTACTTTGGCTGCACCTCTTAATGAAATTGTCAAGAAAAATGTTGGGTTTAAATGGGGGGAGAAACAAGAACATACGTTTAAAGAGCTTAAGGAAAAACTTACTCATGCACCAATACTTGTTTTGCCTAATTTTACTAAATCTTTTGAGATTGAATGTGATGCTTCGAATGTTGGTGTTGGAGCTGTTTTGATGCAAGAAGGGCATCCAATTGCTTATTTTAGTGAGAAATTAAGTGGAGCTGCCCTTAATTATCCCACCTATGATAAGGAATTGTATGCCTTAGTGAGGGCTTTGCAAACATGGCAACATTATCTTTTGCCCAAAGAGTTTGTAATTCATAGTGATCATGAGTCCTTGAAGTATTTGAAAGGACAAGTAAAGTTGAATAAGAGACTTGCAAAATGGGTTGAGTTTCTTGAACAGTTCCCATATGTGATTAAGCACAAAAAAGGTAAGGCCAACATTGTGGCGGATGCACTTTCAAGAAGGTATACCTTACTCTCCACCCTTGAAACAAAATTGTTTGGGCTTGAATGCATTAAAGAATTGTATGAGCATGATAAAGATTTTTCCCATATCTATGCTAAATGTTTACATTCGGCTCAAAATGGGTATTTTAGGCACCAAGGGTTTTTGTTTAAAGAGAAGAGATTATGTGTGCCCAAAGGTTCCATAAGAGATTTGCTTTTGAAAGAAGCTCATGAAGGTGGCCTAATGGGGCATTTTGGGGTTCAAAAGACTTTAGATATGTTGCATGAGCATTTTCATTGGCCACACATGAAACATGATGTGCAAAAGTTTTGTGAAAAATGCATTGTTTGTAAAAGGGCAAAATCTAAAGTGATGCCTCACGGTCTTTACACTCCTTTGCCTATTCCTGATTTTCCTTGGATTGATTTATCAATGGATTTTGTTGTGGGACTACCTAGGACGAGGAATGGAAAGGATTCAATTTTTGTCGTGGTGGATAGATTTTCAAAAATGGCACATTTTATACCATGCAAAAAAGTAGATGATGCTTGTCATGTTGCTGATTTGTTCTTTAAGGAAGTGGTAAGGCTTCATGGCCTTCCTAGAAGTATTGTCAGTGATAGGGACACAAAGTTCCTAAGTCATTTTTGGAGGACATTGTGGGGAAAGCTAGGTACAAAGCTTCTCTTCTCCACTACTTGCCATCCCCAAACGGATGGGCAAACTGAAGTAGAAAATAGGACACTTTCTTCCCTTCTAAGGGCTGTGATTAAAAAGAATATTAAGTCTTGGGAGGAGTGTTTGCCTCATGTGGAATTTGCATATAATAGGGTGGTTCATAGTGCTACTCAATATTCTCCTTTTGAGGTTGTTTATGGATTTAACCCTTTAACTCCTCTTGATTTATTGCCATTGCCTAACTCTTCAATTTTAAAGCATAAAGATGGCAGGGCTAAAGCGGAATATGTGAGGAAGTTACATGAGCAAGTGAAGTCTCAAATTGAAAAGAGGACAGAAAGTTATGTTAAGCAAGCCAACAAAGGGAGGAGGAAGGTGGTATTTGAACCCGGAGATTGGGTTTGGGTGCACATGAGAAAGGAAAGATTTCCTTCCCAAAGGAAAAATAAGCTTCAACCAAGAGGAGATGGGCCATTTCAAGTGGTGGCCAAGATCAATGATAATGCATACAAGATAGATCTTCCTGGTGAGTATGGTGGAATTAGTGCAACTTTCAATGTGGTTGATTTATCTCTTTTTGATGTAGGTGATGAAGATTTCAATTCGAGGTCGAATTCACTTCAAGAAGGAGGGGATGATATGAGCCTAATAAGGAGCATGGATCAAGGAGCATTACAAGGACTTGGTGGACCTATGACAAGAGCTAGGATCAAGAAAGCCCAAGAAGTCCTAAATTAAATGGTGACAACTTTAATTGAAGCAAGCCCAAATTCAAGTCTTGATGGAGTGGAGCCCAAATTGGTCACTTATCTCATCCAACTTGAAGACCCATGATGGCTTGGAAGCCCACTTCTCTAAAGTAGTATTTTCTGGTTTATTTTAATTCAATAAAAGTATAATAAATTTTGGACGGTGCACATGTTAATTATGCTTGTGTGGACGGTGCACATGTTAATTATCTTGTGTGGACGGTGCACATGTTTGTGTGGACGGTGCACATGTTAATTATGCTTGTGTGGACGGTGCACATGTTAATTGGGAGGGCAACCTTTGGCTTGCATGCCTAGGAAACTCCTTTTTAGTCATGAACCACTTTTCCTATATGTATGCATCTAGAACATGAATAGAGAATTAACTTGGATGTTGAATTTGGATTGATTCCAATTGTGAGGGTTTTGTCTCTCTTTGGTTCTGGATTGAGCCACCCCTGATCTTATCAAGAATCCTAGATTCTTGTGGCGATCTTCACTAAGCCTATCAAATCCCCTTGGATTTGTGGTGCCATCCCACCCCTAATCTTCACCCATTTGCTTGTTTCTTTCTTTCTAAGTTATGAACACAATTCTGGATGGTTTAAAATGAATGATTAATTCAACCTAAGATCATCAAAAAGGCAACCTATCCATTTGGTTGTCATCATTCAAAATGGTTGTGTTTGAACCCGGAGGATAAAGAAGACTCCTTAAGGCAATAAATTCGAGGTCGAATTCTTTTCAAGAGGGAGGGAATGATGCAAACCAAGGATGATGTCCAATTTGAGGCCAAATTAATATTTTTGATGAAAATTTTATTTTCATTGTGGTGAACCCGTATGTTTGATTTGGTCATATCTTGAGCTACGAATCTCCGATTGATGTATTCTTTGGTGTGTTGGAAAGCTTAGGGAATTATCTACAAATCATATCTCAGGCCTCTTGACCAAATTCGGCTTCTATCATGGTTAAAAAGGGCTGCAAGCTTAATACGAATTCTTGGACCTTAAATGAGTTATATGTTAATTGGGCTACACTAAGCTTGATGAATGGTCAAGGCCCATTATGAATGGTGGCTGGTACGTTTTTGGAACTAACAAAGGAGAGCAACCTTTGGCTTGCATGCCTAGGTAACTCCTTTAGAAGTTATGGAACCACTTTTATTATTTTCTTAAGTAGGATAGTTATGTTCTTTTAATAACCACTTAGTGGAGAGTTATGTCTAGTTATTAGGAGTTTATGTCATCTTATGATGACCTTTGGTTTTTATTTCCCTATGCTATATGTACACACCTATTACATGATGAATGATAACTTTGAGTTCATTTTGGATTGATTCCAATTTTGAGAGTGTTTTCTCTCTTGGGTTCTTGATTGAGCCAACCCTTGTTCTTATCAAGAATCCAAGATTCTTGTGGCGAACCTCACATTGGCTTATCAAATCCCCTTGGATTTGTGGCGCCTACCTCCCATTTCTCATCTTATCCAATTTTGTATTTCATCTTCTTCTATAATTTTGCTTGGTCACTCAAGGATAGATCCGAAAATATATATGTTCCTTGTTAGGATCATATCACATTATAAATAGGACTTAGAGGCTCAAAAATAGGGATCCCTTGGGTTGCTACCTTAGGTTAAAACTAGGATTTCTCTTCTTCTCAATTTCTTCTATTCTCTTTGGTTTTCTTTTTACGCTTTTGTTAATCAAGCTTGCTATGAATATGGAAATGCTTGAGTAGTCTTTTTATTTCTTAGAATTGGGGCTATGCCCAAGATTTGTTTTATATATGTTATGAATTGACGTTTTACTTTTTGTTAATTTCAATTTGCTTTCGATTTAATTCCTATTGCATGAATTACTTGTGAATCTGGTGCGCACTTATTTGCATGTCATAGATACTCTAAGGAGGAACTGATATGAGCCATGGGGGGGCAAGTCAACTTTCCAACAAGAATAATATGAGCCCAATGAAGACCCTGGATCAAGAATCAAATCAAGGACTTGATGGGCCCATGACAAGAGTTAGATACAAGAAAGCCCAACAAGCTTTTAATTACATGGTGGCTATTTTGATAGAAGCAAGCTCAAGAATGAGGCCAAGTGGAATGGAGCCCAAATTGATAACTTATCTCATTCAACTAGAAGACCCATGAACATGCCTAAGTAGTTATGAGCAGATTTTACTTATTTTGTTTTAATTCAATAAGTGTAATGGGTTATTTGAGTGGATCCAAGTTTGTTAGAGTTGCAATTGGGTCAAGCCCATTTAATCTCATGTTGAGCACGAAATTACATAGGTTAGTTGGGAGGAATCTTTTTGGTTTGCATACCAAAAGTAACTCCATTTTGAATTATTAGTCTTTCATGTTTTTAGTTAATTGTGTGGTGGTTACACTTTTAATTTAAGAAATAAGTGTGGCTGCTACATAATGATAGAGAGAGGGTAATAAGTCACCTTTATGTGGCTGAGTTAAAGATGGTTTTAGTGAGTCATTAGTTGTGGAATTAAGTGAATTATTATTTGGGGATTATAGAATGTTGAGGAATACAATGTAATTCAGATTTGGGCAGCCATGGCTATATGTATTGGGCCCCTAAACACATGAATGATAACTTGGATGTTGAATTTGGATTAAATCCATTTGTGAGGGAATTGTCTCTCTTTGGTCTTGGTTGAGCCAACTATTGTTCTTATCAAGAATCCAAGATTCTTGTGGCGAACCTCATAGGCTTATCAAACTCTCTAGTTTGTGGCGCCATACCATCTCCAATCTTCACCATTTTCATATCTTCTTCTTCCTATTCTGGGTCCAAAAATTGATTTCGCATTAACTTGTTAAGAATTCAACCAAATAGATCTTCAACAAGGCAACCTCACCATTTGGTTGTCATCAGGAACCTAGCGGTGAACTTAGGTATTGGATCTATAGGAATCAAACTTAGGACTGAAATCACGAGAGTTAGAAGCGATCCTTCGAGGAAGAAAGGGGAAATTCAAGGTTAAAGAAAATATCAAACAATGCAAAGCACGACAACCTTCTAAAATACCTTTTTGGGCTTTAATTCACTTTTCCACCTTTCTTTCTTTTTTTAATTTTATTTCTCACTTTATTTTTCACATCCCCTTCTCCATTTTTTTTGTTTTTTTTATTTGGAGAAGGGGAGATTTCCAACTTAAGAGAAATATTTTTCTAACTTTTTCATCCCACAATTTTATTTTTCAAACTACCTTTTTGCCCTTTTTGCAATACTTTAAAAGGTGTCATACCAAGCATCATTCATCAAGATAATTATGCTTGTGTGGACGGTGCACATGTTAACATGTGCACCGTCCACACAAGCAAAATTAACATGTGCACCGTCCACACAAGCATAATTAACATGTGCACCGTCCACACAAGCATAATTAACATGTGCACCGTCCAAAATTTATTACACTTTTATTGAATTAAAATAAACTAGAAAATACTACTTTAGAGAAGTGGGCTTCCAAGCCATCATGGGTCTTCTAGTTGAATGAGATAGGTCATCAATTTGGGCTCCATTCCATTTGGTCTCATTCTTGGGCTTGCTTCTATCAAAATAGCCACCATGTAATTAAGAGCTTGTTGGGCTTTCTTGTGTCTAACTCTTGTCATGGGCCCACCAAGTCCTTGATTTGATTCTTGATCCATGGTCTTCATTGGGCTCATATCATTCTTGTTGGAAAGTTGAGTTGCCCCCCTTGGCTCATATCATCCCCTCCTTCTTTGAGTGAATTCGACCTCGAATTGAAACAATCTTCATCACCAAGATTAGATATTGGTGGTCCATCTAAAGTATTCCTCACAATCACATTGGGTGCTTCAGACTTAAGTTCAAAATATACCTCAATAGGAGGTAAAGCAAGAGTGGGTGATTTGTTGAGCATTTTGGAATCCATGCAAGTTTCCAAACCATGGGGTACTTCCTTTTGGATGAGATTTCCAAATGTTTGCAAAAGAGTTACAACATCACTAGGCAAAAAGAGATCATTAGAAGTGTTAGCAACTAAATGAAAATTTTTGCAATAAAATATACATTGGGGCTGCCTTAGAATTAAAACCCTCTTCTCTTCACTTTTTGTTGCCAAATGACTCTCTTTTTTCTCAATAATTTCCACACTATTTTTCTCATTATTTTTCACACTATTTTTCTCTTTATCATCACTCTTCTTTTCACTCTCTCTTTCTTTTTCATCTTTCTTTTCACTCTCTTTTGCTTTTGACTCATTCTCTTGTTTTGCTTTCTCTTCCTCTTTCTTCTCACTCTCTTTCTTCTTGGAGTCTTCCACCAACTTCTTCACATGGTCTTCAAAACTTTCTATTTGTCTTTTCATTCTTTCCTCTTTTCTCAACCTCTTTTTTTTTCATTCTCTCTCATCTTCTTGTCACGCCTCTCATGCATTTGCCGGATCCACTCTTCAACCTCTTTCTTATGTTCTTGCACATAGTCTAAATTTTCAAATCGCAACATTGCAAAGAATACAAGTTAGAAAATAACAAAATATATATGTAAGAACTAATCCACTCACCAAGTGTGCACAATGTATATTTCACTCAATTGGCTTTTTCCACACAAGATGTAATTTTATTTTATTTTTCACTCTTGCCTTTTTCCACTCATTTGTCCTCTTTTAGGCCTTAGAAGAGTCAAACACAAAACACACAAAAATTCCAAAATTCAAGTAACAAAAATCACAAAACTTATCAAAAAAACAAAGGGAACAAAACGTATGGCTAGAAAGGAAAAATCTTTGAGAATAATGAAACAAGAAAATATTTTTTTTTTCTTTTGGCTTTTTCTGGGTAAAAAAAAGAAGAAAGGTATAAGATGAAGAACAAAGAAGATAATGAAAAAAAAAAAACACTCAAAAATTCAACCAAAGCCTAAGCTTTGATACCACTTGATGGCAACCAAATGGATAGGTTGCCTTTTTGATGATCTTTTTGGTTGAATTTTAACAAGACAAAACCAAGTCATATTTGTGTTGTAACATAAAAGGAAGAAAGTATGAAAATGGGTGAAGATTAGAGATGGTATGGTGCCACAAAACAAGGGTTTTGATAAGCCAAGTGATGTTCGCCACAAGAATCTTGGATTCTTCATAAGAACAAGGTTGGCTCAACCAAGAACCAAAGAGAACAAAGTCTCACAAATGGATTTCAATCCAAATTCAACATCCAAGTTTTTTTTTCTATTCATGTTCTAGATGCATACATATAGGAAAAGTGGTTCATGACTAAAGGGAGTTTCCTAGGCATGCAAGCCAAAGGTTGCCCTCCCAATTAACATGTGCACCGTCCACACAAGCATAATTAACATGTGCACCGTCCACACAAGCATAATTAACATGTGCACCGTCCACACAAGCAAAATTAACATGTGCACCGTCCACACAAGATAATTAACATGTGCACCGTCCACACAAGCATAATTAACATGTGCACCGTCCAAAATTTATTACACTTTTATTGAATTAAAATAAACTAGAAAATACTACTTTAGAGAAGCAGGCTTCCAAGCCATCATGGGTCTTCTAGTTGAATGAGATAGGTCATCAATTTGGGCTCCATTCCATTTGGTCTCATTCTTGGGCTTGCTTCTATCAAAATAGCCACCATGTAATTAAGAGCTTGTTGGGCTTTCTTGTGTCTAACTCTTGTCATGGGCCCACCAAGTCCTTGATTTGATTCTTGATCCATGGTCTTCATTGGGCTCATATCATTCTTGTTGGAAAGTTGAGTTGCCCCCCCTTGGCTCATATCACAATCCAAGAGGAATAAAACACTCAATCACAATGAATGGGGTAGATTTAGTGAGTGCCCCTTTTTGGATCAAAAATCTCACATTTAGTAGTTTAAAATCAATGAGAAACACAAATCTAAGGAACCACATGCTAATTATCAACTATCAGAAGATCATTTCAAGCATTTTTAATTTTAGCCTATCACAAGAATACGAAAATTGGGTTTAAAAATCACAGTCTCAATTCATTTGGTACAAAATTTTCACAATTGATGCATACTCTAAGCAAGGGGCAATCTAATAATGTGATTATGCAAAACTATGCCTATATGAATACAACATGAAAAATGCAAAAAAAAAATGCAAAAAAAAATGCAAAAATACCCCTACCCCAAGCTTAAAAACTTACATTGTGATGCAAACCAAGAATGATGTCCAATTTAAGGCCAAATTAGCTGTGTTGAAAATTTTATTTTCGTTTGTAATGAACCCGTATTCTTGTTTGGGCTGTATCTTGAGCTACAAATCTCCTATTGATACGTTATTTGATGCGTTGGAAAGATGAGGAGATTATCTACAAATCGTATTTCAAGCCTCTTGACCAGATTCAGCTTATATCATGCGAAAATATTGTTTTTATTTTTACACGAATTTGGAAGCTTAGTTGGGAGGAATCTTTTGGTTTGCATACCACAAGTAACTCCTTTTAAAATTATTAGTCTTTTATGTAAATTATGGAGGGAATCTTTGGCATTAAATTGTAATTGATTATGGGAGGATTATACTTTTAATATGAGAAGCAAGTGTAATCACCACATAATTAGGGGGGGGGGGGGGGGGAATGAAAAGTCAAGATGAGTGATTTTAGGCCAATTAACGCGTGATCTTAGGCCAGCTCTCTATATGTAAGACGCCCCTAAACACATGAATAACAACTGAGTTCAATTTGGATTAAGTCCATTTGTGAGAGAATATTTTTTCTCTTTGGTTCTTCGTTGAACCGCCCTTGTTCTTATCAAGAATCCAAGATTCTTGTGGCGAACCTCACCTTGGCTTATCAAATCCCCTTGGAATTGTGGTGCCTACCTCCCATTTCTCATCTTATCCAATTTTGTATTTCATCTTCTTCTATAATTTTTGTTGTCACTCAAGGATAGATCCGAAAATCTACATGCTCCTTTTTAGGATCATATCATTTGGTATCTAGAGCCATCCTTCCTAGAGTGACTTTTGATTTTGTTTTTCAATTTTTCCAGAAGTTTGAATTTTTTCTTAGTGGGTTCTTCATGGAGTCACTAATGAAGAAAAATGATGCCAAGCAAAGGGAGAATCATTTCTATTCTAGATGCTATGTGAAGGACAAGATATGTAGCTTGGTCATTGATAGAAGGGGATACGTTAACCTAGCTAGTACCACCATGGTGCAAAAGTTAGGACTTCCTCTTATAGAGCATCCACAACCGTATGTCATTTGGAGCATCCAGAGTTTAGTGATCTCGGTGACGTAATGGTGAACAAAAAAGTACGAGTATCATTCCAGATTGGGAGATATGAAGATGAGGTGTTATGTGATGTGGTGCCCATGGAAACGAGGCACTTGTTACTTGGTCGTCCTTGTAGGGTTGAACGACAAGCGAGATATGATGCCGACAACAACAAGTACTCATTTGTATTTAATAATCGCAAAATTACTCTTAGACCACTGTCACCAAAACAAGTGTGTGAATATCAAATGCACTTGAAAGGAGAGAGTGAGAAAAAACAAATGAGTGAGAAAAAAAATAACAGAAGAGGGTTCGGTGAATGAGGAAAAGAATGAGGAAAAAGAAAAATGTGAAAGCAAAATAGAAAGTGAGGAGGAAAAAGAAAACATGAATACTTGTCTTGATGCTATTCCTAATTCTTCACCTAGTTGTGTTGATTCTCTTTCGAAGGAAATCGAGTTTGTTCCTCCAAAGGAAGCTTGCAAGACATTCAATGAAATTGAAGATTTGATTCCAAAGGAAGCTTGCAAGACAACCGATGTAATTAAAGATTTAATCCCAAAGGAAGTACCGCATGTTTTGGAAACATGCATGGCCTCCCAAAGGTATGTTGTTCATTTGATTCAGAATCACAACAATCTTGAGGAATGTGTTGGGATGTTGATTGTACAAGATGGAAATGTGTTATGCCTACTTGCTACATTTGATGATTTCTGTCAATTTCCATTCGATCCCGGAGGATAAAGAAGACTCCTTAAGGCATGAAAACCAAGAATGAAGTCCAATTTAAGGCCAAATTAGTTTTGATGAAAATTTTATTTTCGTTTGTAATGAACCCGTATTCTTGTTTGGGTTGTATCTTGAGATACAAATCTCCTATTGATACGTTCTTTGATGCGTTGGAAAGGTGAGGAGATTATCTACAAATCGTATTTCAAGCCCCTTGACCAGATTCGGCTTATATCATGACGGAAATATTGTTTTTAGTTTTACACGAATTTGGAAGCTTAGTTGGGAGGAATCTTTTGGTTTGCATACCACAAGTAACTCCTTCTAAAATTATTAGTCTTTTATGTAAATTATAGTGGGAATCTTTGGCATTAAATTGTAATTGATTATAGGAGGATTACACTTTTAATATGAGAAGCAAGTGTAATCACCACATAATTAGGGAGAGGGGGGGATCAAAAGTCAAGATGAGTGATTTTAGGTTAATTAACGCGTGATCTTAGGCCAGCTCTCTATATGTAAGATGCCCCTAAACACATGAATAACAACTTTGAGTTCAATTTGAATTAAGTCCATTTGTGAGAGAATATTGTTTCTCTTTGGTTCTTGGTTGAACCGCCCTTGTTCTTATCAAGAATCCAAGATTCTTGTGGCGAACCTCACCTTGGCTTATCAAATCCCCTTGGATTTGTGGCACCTACCTCCCATTTCTCATCTTATCCAATTTTGCATTTCATCTTCTTCTATAATTTTTGTTGTCACTCAAGGATAGATCCGAAAATCTACATGCTCCTTTTTAGGATCATATCAGTCTCATTCTTGGGCTTGCTTCTATCAAAATAGCCACCATGTAATTAAGAGCTTGTTGGGCCCACCAAGTCCTTGATTTGATTCTTGATCCATGGTCTTCATTGGGCTCATATTATTCTTGTTGGAAAGTTGAGTTGCCCCCCCACGGCTCATATCAGCTTCCATTGGAGGAACATCTTCGATTTCCTTCAAAAGAGAATCAACACAAGTAGGCAAAGAGTTAGGAAAAACATCAAAACATGCATTTACTTTTTCCACCTCACTTTTTGTTTTGCTCTCATCTTTTTCTTGTCTCTCACTCTTTTCCATACTCTCATTTTTTTTCACATTTTTTCTCTTGATTCTTCTTTTTCACATTTTCATCACTTTTTTTCTCTTGCTCATCACCCTTCTTTTCACTCTCTTTTTCTTTTTCCTCTTGATCATCGCTCTTCTTTTCACTCTCTTTTCCTTTTTCCTCTTGCATTTTTCTTCCTCTCAAATTAAGTTGATCCACACTCACTTCTCGTGGAGACAAAGGTGCAAGATTGATCTTGTGATCTTGGTGTATAAAAGAGAACTTGTTGGAATATTCATCATGGTCTTTGGTACTAGGAGAGACTGCCATAGGTTTCTTTTCATATGGCCACATGCGCTTTCGCTTTGCTCTTTTCACTATGAGTTTCATGGCCTTACTTCCTTCCGGCGGAAGTTTTAACTCCACATGTTGAGCAACTCCAACTTCATCATTATTTGGTGCATCATTTGTCATGCAAAGTTTCGAAGTTTCTTCCATGTTAAGCCCTTCCTTCACCTTTGGAGGCATTATCTCAATTTAGTTCCTAACAAGTCCATTCGGGATCTATTAGGGTCAAACAAGTCCATTTGGGCTCCATTTGGACCAAAGAAGTACAATTGGGTTGGTCGAGACAACTAGTCCAATTAGGTCCTATATGACCTAACTAGTCCATTTGGGCTCTATTAGGATCAAACAAGTCCATTTGGGCTCCACCAAGACCAAAGAAGTACAATTGGGCCATTCGAAGCAATTGCCCCAATTAGGTCCTATATGACCTAACGAGTCCATTTAGGCTCTATTATGATCAAACAAGTCCATTTGGGCTCCACCAGGACCAAAGAAGTACAATTGGGCCGGACGAAGCAATTGGCCCAATGATGACAACCAAATGGTGAGGTTGCCTTTGATAATCTTTTTGGTTGAATTTTAACAATTAATTTGCGGAACAATTTTTGAGATTAAAATAAAGGGAAGAAAAGAAACAAATGGATGGAGAATAGAGATGGTGATGGCGCCACAAACTAGAGAGTTTGATAAGCCAAGTGAGGTTCGCCACAAGAATCGTGGATTCTTGATAAGAACAAGATGGCTCAACCAAGAACCAAAGAGAGACAATTCCCTCACAAATGGATTTAATCCAAATTCAACATCAAAGTTGTTTATTCATGTGTTTAGGCATGTTACATATAGGGGGTGTGGCTGCCAACATTTGGCTTCACCCTTTGTCGTCCCAATGATTCCATAACCCCCACATAACTAGCCTATTCATGACTTACTAAACTCACACTTAACTCACTTAATAGTGACTTATTACCCTCTCTCTATCATTATGTAGCAGCCACACTTATTTCTCAAATTAAAAGTGTAACTCCCACATAATTAACAAAACATAAAAAGTCTAATAAACTCGTGTAAAATTCGTCCATAACTGACACCATTATTTTAATCATGAAATAAGCCGAATTTGGTCAAGAGGCCTGAGATATGATTTGTAGGAAATTTCCTAAGCTTTCCAACGTACTAAATAATGCATCAATCGGAGACCCACAACTCAAGATACAGCCAAAATAAGTCAGCTGGTTCACCATTAATGAAAATAAGATTTTCATCAAAGTCCTTGAATTTCTTCTTGATCAATGGTCTTCATTGGGCTCATATCATTCTTGTTGAAAAGTTGACTTGCCCCCCTTGGCACATATCATACCCTCCTTCTTTAAGAAAATTCGTCCTCGAATTTATGACTTCAATCCCTACATCAAATGAAAGACATATATGCCATATGGAAGTTAAGTCAATATCAAAAGACATTTTTATTTATTTTCTCTACAACTTGCAATGGTTCTTCTAGGGTGGATCTTTGATTTCCTTTTATTGGGAAACCATTTATTCTTTTTATGTACACACACCCAACCTCCGGGATCAAATGGAAATTGATAGAAACCATAAAGTGTAGCAAATAGGTGTAACACATTTCCACATTGTACAATCAACACCTCAACACATTCATAGCCAAGGTAATGAATCACAAGGGTAAACAGAAAATTATACCTCTTGAGAAAATCTACTTTCAAGTTTACCTTTCTTGGCTTGAACATGGTCATACAAGAAAATGTACTTTCTCTGTTTAAAGGCTCCGAAGAAAGTTGAACCTCAAGGACATTCTCCTTATCACAAACAAGGGATGGTTCGTTTTGAAACAAGACAATCCTCTCAAACACATTAGAATCATCATATGAAAGCTTAAAAGAATTTGAAAAAATGGGCAGAGTAAGAAGGGGAATAGTAGTTAACCCATCAATTATTGTCACATGCAAACCTTTAGAACTCATAACAAACCTCAAAATGCTAACTTTATTTTGATCAAAAGAGTATGTGAGCAAGTTAGCAAACAAACTTTGTCTAAGTAATCCAACACATTCCTCAAAATTGTTGTGATAAATCAAATGAACATTAGAAAGCACAACAACACATTTATCAAGGAATTCATTCAAGTCTTGATTCATAATTCTCAAATCAATCTTAGGAAGATGATAAAAGTCATGCAATTCATCAAGAAGGTTTTCATTCCTATCAAATGTAGAAGAATAACAAGACCCTTGCAATTTACCAAGCATATTACCAAATTTTGTATTAAGATATCCATGCTTTTGGGAAACCATGCAAGTTCCCAAACCATGGGGTACTTCCCTTTGGATTAGCTCTTCAATTACATCGGTTGTCTTGCAAGCTTCCATTGGAGGAACATCTTCGATTTCCTTCAAAAGAGAATCAACACAAGTAGGCAAAGAGTTAGGAAAAACATCAAAACATGCATTTACTTTTTCCTCCCCACTTTTTGTTTTGCTCTCATCTTTTTCTTGTCTCTCACTCTTTTCCATACTCTCATTTTTTTCACATTTTTTCTCTTGATTCTTTTTCACATTTTCATCACTCTTCTTTTCAATTTTTTTTCACTCTTTTTTTTATTTTCTCTCTAATTAGGAGAGACTTCCATAGGTTTCTTTCCATGAGCACTTGCCACGGCCTCCTTAGAGGTTGAAGTGTTGCCCTCATTCATTAATTTGTTGATAGGAACATGGATGGCTTGAGCATGTGGAAAGAAGCATATTCAGATTATTATATTTTTATAATTTTTATTTATAATTTTCGTATTATTTTTGGGACTGAATTTTAGGATGACCTTTTGTATTCTCTTAGCCTCACTAAATGCATCCTATTAATGCATGATAGTGGGATATCATGTTTATGCCCATTTACTAGGTAATGTAAATGCAATTACCAATTTGTGGTAAATGCATGATAGTGGGATATCATTTATGCTCATTTAATAGGTAATGTAAATGCAATTACCAATTTGTGGTAAATGCATGATAGTAGGAGTTTTATTTCTTATGTTTCATTAGCCTATAAATAGGGAACTCTTGTACTACACAAATCAATTTTTGAAGATAATGAAATTTGAATAGTTTTCTCTATTGTGAGAGCTTCCCTTGGGTTCTTGGGTAAAAGAACTAAATCTGATCTTATCAAGGCAGCTTGTGGCGATCAAACCCATGACTTATCACTCACCTTCTCACCTATATCTTGAGTGTGGCGTCAATATCCTTCTTTTGTCTGAAACTTCAAGGCGGTCCGGATTAGGATCATATCATTTGGTATCAGAGCCATCCTTCCTAGAGTGACTTATGATTTTTCTTTTTTTCAACTTTTTCTTTTTTTTTCGGAAGTTTGAATTTTTCTTAGTGGGTTCTTCATGGAGTCACTAATGAAGAAAAATGATGCCAAGAAAATGGAGGATCTTTTCTATTCTAGATGCTATGTGAAGGACAAGATATGTAGCTTGGTCATTGATAGAAAGGGTTACATCAACCTAGCTAGTACCACCATGGTGAAAAAGTTGGGACTTCCTCTTCTAGAGCATCCACAACCGTATGTCATTTGGAGCATCCCGGAGTTTAGTGATTTCGGTGATGTTATGGTGAACAAACAAGTATGAATGCCATTCCGGATTGGGAGATATGAGGATGAGGTGTTATGTGATGTGGTGCCTATAGAAACAAGGCACTTGGTACTTGGGCATCCTTGGAGAGCTGAACGAGAAGCGAAATATGATGTCTACAACAATAGGTACTCATTTGTATTTAATAATCGTAAAATTACTCTTGGATCATTGTCACCAAAACAAGTGTATGAATATCAAATGTACTTGAAAGGAGAGAGTGAGAAAAAAAGAATGATTGAGAAAACAATAAAAGAAGAGTGTTCGGTGAATGAGGAAAGCAAAGAAGGAGAAGTAATAAAAAAAGAAAGCCATGAGAAAAAGGTAGAAGAAAAGGGAATGGAGGAAAACAAACAGAATGAAAAAGATGTTGAGAAAAGGTGGAGACTGCATTTTTTGAAGGGGAAAATAAAAAGAAAAAAATTGAGGCAAAGGTTGAAAGAAGAATTGAGAGTCTTCCTATAAAAGAAAATAAGGTGAAGGGAGCAATGTTGGCAAGGCAGCCTATATATATCTTTCTATGTAAAGATGCTTGTTTGACTACTAATGCAAACTCTTTGCCTAGAGGTGATGACTCTATTTTGAAGGAAGTTGAAGAAACAATTCCAAGAGAGGTGCCACATGGATTCAAAATGGTTGTGTTTGAACCTGGAGGATAAAGAAGACTCCTTAAGGCAATAAATTCAAGGTTGAATTCTTTTCAAGAGGGAGGGAATGATGCAAACCAAGGATGATGTCCAATTTGAGGCCAAATTAATATTTTTGATGAAAATTTTATTTTAATTTTCATTGTGGTGAACCCGTATGCTTGATTTGGTCAGATCTTGAGCTAAGAATCTCCTATTGATGCATTCTTTGGTGCGTTGGAAAGATTAGGGAATTATCTACAAATCATATCTCAGGCCTCTTGACCAAATTCGACTTCTATCATGGTGAAAAAAGGCTGCAAGTTTAATACGAATTCTTGGACCTTAAATGAGTTATATGTTTAATTGGGCTACACTAAGCTTGATGAATGAGCAAGGCCCATTATGAATGGTGGCTGGCACGTTTTTGGAACTTACAAAGGAGAGCAACCTTTGGCTTGCATGCCTAGGTAACTCCTTTAGAAGTTATGTTCTTTTAATAACCACTTAGTGGAGAGTTATGTCTAGTTATTAGGAGTTTATGTCATCTTATGATGACCTTTGGTTTTTATTTCCCTATTCTATATGTACACACCTATGATGAATGATAACTTTGAGTTCATTTTGGATTGATTCCAATTGTGAGAGTGTTTTCTCTCTTGGGTTCTTGATTGAGCCAACCCTTGTTCTTATCAAGAATCCAAGATTCTTGTGGCGAACCTCACATTGGCTTATCAAATCCCCTTGTATTTGTGGCGCCTACCTCCCATTTCTCATCTTATCCAATTTTGTATTTCATCTTCTTCTACAATTTTGCTTAGTCACTCAAGGATAGATCCGAAAATATATATGTCAGAGCTTAGGCTTTGGTTGAATTTTGAGTTTTGTTCTTCTTCTACCTTTCTCCTTTTCTTCTTTTTGCTATGTTGCGATTTGAAAATTTCGACTATGTGCTCATAGGAAAGAGGTTGAAGAGTGGATCCGGCAAATGCATGAGAGGCGTGACAAGAAGATGAGAGAGAACGAAAAAAAGAAGTTGAGAAAGGAGGAAAGAATGAAAAGACAAATAGAAAGTTTTGAAGACCATGTGAAGAAGTTGGTGGAAGACTCCAACAAAAAAGTGATAGAAGCATGGATGGCTTGAGTATGTGGAAAGAATCATATTCAGATCCATCTAAGTGCACTATTATTAGTGGGCTTATTAGACAACAATTAAGTCCAATTTTTATACTTATATTTTTAATTTTGGTAATATTTTTAGGATGAATTTTCTAATTGAACCCGTATACTTGATTTGGTCATATCTTGAGTTACGAATCTCCGATTGATGCATTGTTTGGTGCGTTGGAAAGCATAGGGAATTATCTACAAATCATATCTCAGTCCTCTTGACCAAATTCGGCTTCTATCATGGTGAAAAACGGGCTGGAAGTTTGTTACGAATATTTAGACGAGTTTGAGCTTCAAAGGAGTGTGTCTTTTGGCTTGCATGCCTAAAGTAACTCCTTCTTTATTAGTTATGTTTCATTTTAAGTATTCTCTTAAAAGTTTTGTAATAACTCCAATTATTGGAGAGTTATGTTTAAATAGTCACCTAATGGTTTATTACACCAATTAGTGGTATAGTTATTCGGGGGTTATAGAATAATGGAATCTTATGAGGACTTTGTGTAATCCAAGAGTTGGCAGCCCCACTACTATTTGTACATGCCCCAAACATGATGAATAAACAACTTTGAGTTCATTTTGGATTGATTCCAATTGTGAGAGTGTTTTCTCTCTTGGGTTCTTCATTGAGCCAACCCTTGTTTTTATCAAGAATCCAAGATTCTTGTGGCGAACCTCACATTGGCTTATCAAATCCCCTTGGATTTGTGGCGCCTACCTCCCATTTCTCATCTTATCCAATTTTGTATTTCATCTTCTTCTATAATTTTTCTTGGTCACTCAAGGATAGATCCGAAAAAATATATGTTCCTTGTTAGGATCATATCAAAAGAGAGTGAAAAGAAGAGTGATGATAAAGAGAAAAATAGTGTGAAAAATAATGAGTAAAATAGTGCGGAAATAATTGAGAAAAAAAAGAGTTATTTGGAAACAAAAAGTGAAGAGAAGAGGGTTTTAATTTCAAGGCAGCCCCAATGCATATTTTATTTCAAGAATTTTCATTTGGTTGCTAACACTTCTAATGATCTCTTTTAGCCTAGTGGTGTTGTAACTCTTTTGCAAATATTTGGAAATTTCATCCCAAAGGAAATACCCCATGGTTTGGAAACTTGCAAGGATTCCAAAAATCTCAATAAAGCACCTACTCATGCTTTACTTCCTATTGAAATATATTATGAACTTAAGTTTGATACAACCGATGTAATGGAAGAGTTCATCCCAAGGGAGGTACTCCATGGCTTGGGAACTTGCATGGTTACCCAAAAGTATGGATATCTTAACACAAGATTCGATAACATGCTTGGGATTGAAGTCATAAATTCGAGGACGAATTTTCTTAAAGAAGGAGGGTATGATATGAGCCATGTGGGGGGGGGGGGGGGGGGGGGTGGGGGGCAAGTCCAATTTCCAACAAGAATGATATGAGTCCAATGAAGACCATGGATCAAGAATCAAATCAAGGACTTGGTGGGCCCATGACAAAAGTTAGACACAAGAAAGCCCAACAAGCTCTTAATTACATGGGGGCTATTTTGATAGAAGCAAGCCCAAGAATGAGAGCAAATAGAATGGAGCCCCAATTGATGACCTATCTCATTCAACTAGAAGACCCATGATCATTTTCAAATGGGGCGTGCTCTAGTTATGAGTCCACTTAGTTGTTTTATTTTAATTCAATAAGTGTAATGGGTTATGTGTGTGTGTCCAAATTGGCTAAGTGTTGCAAATGGGTCAAGCCCACTTAAGTCCATGTTGTACACGAATTTGGGAGCTTAGTAGGAGGAATCTTTGGTTTGCATGCCAATAGTAACTCCTATAAGTTATTAGTTTGTTTATTGTTTTGTTAATTATGTGGGAGTTACACTTTTTAATATGAGAAGTAAAGTGTGGCAGCCACATAATGATGGTTATTAGCGAATAATAAACTCACCATTAGAGGCTGAGTTAAGGAGGGAATTAGTGAGTCATTTAGTGACATGATTAGGCTAATTATTGTGGGGGTTATGATCTCTTTTGGAAGCCATAAAGTTGGCAGCCTAATACTCTATTTGTACACTCCATTTTCATGTTGAATAGTAACTTGGATGTTGAATTTGGATTAAGTCCATTTGTGAGAGAATATTGTTTCTCTTTGGTTCTTGGTTGAACCGCCCTTGTTCTTATCAAGAATCCAAGATTCTTGTGGCGAACCTCACCTTGACTTATCAAATCCCCTTGGATTTGTGGCGCCTACCTTCCATTCCTTACCTTCATCCATTTTTGTATTTCTTCTTCTTCCTTCATATTTTGGCTGTCACTCAAGGATAGATCCGAAAGTTTACATGTTCCTTTCTAGGATCATATCATTTGTTGTGAAGAACTCTATGGCAATGGTATGAAGCATATCTTATCCTCATTATTTTTCTCATCTCAACCCAAGTCTCAATAGGCTCCGCCCCATATCTTCTTCTCTCTTTTTGAAATTGATCCCACCAAACAAGTGCATAGTCCTTAAATTGAAGAGATGCTATCTTCATTTTCTTTTTCTCATTGTAATTATTACAATTGAACAACACTTGCTCTATCTTCATCTCCCATTCCAAATAGACTTCGGGATCATTCTTCCCATGAAAGGTAGGAACTTTGATCTTGACCCTTTCAATTTTATCTTCTCGGTTTTGAAGAATGGCATGTTGTCTATCATAATTTGCACTCATTTGCTCCATTTGCCTTTGAAGGTTTTGTACTTGAGTAGTCATTCTAGCATAAAGAGTTGAAGACCTTGGAGAAAATGATGGACTATCTTCATGGGCTGCCATCACTTGAACACACAATATCAAAAGATAACAAGAAATTATAAAATTCCTCACTACACTCCCTCACTTGTGCACACAAATGTATTAAACTCAATTGGCTTTTTCCACACAAGATGTAATTTTCACTCTTGCCTTTTTCCACTCAATTATTCTCTTTTAGGCCTTAGAGGAGTCAAACACAATCCACACAAAAATCCAAAAATCAAGTAACAAAAATCACAAAACTTATCAAAAAACAAGAGAATAAAATGAAAGGCTAGAAAAGCAAAGCTATGGGAAATAAGAACAAAGGAAGAAGGGAAATATATTTTTTTCAAGAACACAAATTGCTCAAATAGACTTTTCTCTTCTCTTCTCTTCACTTTTCTTTTTTTTTTTCAAGATTTCATGCACACTTTTTTTTCCTTATAATTTGTGCAATTTTTTTTTTCAAACTTTGAAGATGAGAATCACACTTGCAATTTTTTTCGAGCAAGAACAACAACCACGAAATTTTCCCTTCACAAATAGAATCAAAGTGTAATTTTTTTTTTTGATAGTTTTTTGGGTTTAAAAGAAGAAAAGAAGATAGGTAGAAGATGAAGAACAAAACTCAGAAATTCAACCAAAGCCTAAGCTTTGATACCAGTTGATGACAACCAAATGGTGAGGTTGCCTTTGATGATCTTTTTGGTTGAATTTTAACAATTAATTTGCGGAACAATTTTTGAGATTAAAATAAAGGGAAGAAAAGAAACAACTGGATGGAGAATAGAGATGGTGATGATGCCACAAACTAGAGAGTTTGATAAGCCAAGTGAGGTTCGCCACAAGAATCATGGATTCTTGATATGAACAAGATGGCTCAACCAAGAACCAAAGAGAGACAATTCCCTCACAAATGGATTTAATCCAAATTCAACATCAAAGTTGTTTATTCATGTGTTTAGGCATGTTACATATAGGGGTATGGCTGCCAACATTTGGCTTCACCCTTTGTCTTCCCAATGATTCCATAACCCCCACATCACTAGCCTATTCATGACTTACTAAACTCACACTTAACTCAGTCACTTAATAGTGACTTATTACCCTCTCTCTATCATTATGTAGCAGCCACACTTATTTCTCAAATTAAAAGTGTAACTCCCACATAATTAACAAAACATAAAAAGTCTAATAAACTTGTGTAAAATTCGTCCATGACTGACACCATTATTTTAATCATGAAAGAAGCCGAATTTGGTCAAGAGGCCTGAGATATGATTTGTAGAAAATTTCCTAAGATTTCCAACGCACTAAAGAATATATCAATCGGAGACCCACAACTCAAGATACAGCCAAAATAAGTCAGCTGGTTCACCATTAATGAAAATAAGATTTTCATCAAAGTCCTTGAATTTCTTCTTGATCAATGGTCTTCATTGGGCTCATATCATTCTTGTTGAAAAGTTGACTTGCCCCCCTTGGCACATATCACCCATTTAGGTCCTATATGACCTAACAAGTCCATTTGGGCTCTATTAGGGTCAAACAAGTCCATTTGTGCTCAATTAGGACCAAAGAAGTACAATTGGGCTGGTGATGACAACCAAATGGTGAGGTTGCCTTTGATGATCTTTTTTGGTTGAATTCTTAACAAGTGACAAACCAACTCAGAATTGTGTTGTAATGAAAAAGGAAGAAAATGTGAAAGTGGGTGAGGATTAGGGATGGTATGGCGCCACAAACAAAGAGTTTGATAGGCCAAGGAAGTTCGCCACAAGAATCTTGGATTCTTGATAAGAACAAGATGGCTCTACCAAGAACCAAGGAGAACAAAATTCTCACAAAAGGATTTCAATCCAAAATAATATCCAAATTATCATTCATGTGTTGGGGGGGGGCGGGGGGGGGGGCGTCTAACATATAGAGGAATGGCCTAAGATCAATCCTCCCATAATCAATACAATTTAATGCCAAAAGATTCCCTCCCTGATTTTGTGGAATCACACTTGTTTCTCAAATTAAAAGTGTAATCCTCTCATAATCAAGACAATTTATTGCAAAAGATTTCCCTCCCTGATTATGTGGGATTACACTTGTTTCTCAAATTAAAAGTGTAATCCTCTCATAATCAATACAATTTAATGCAAAAGATTTCCTAATAAACTTGTGTACATCATGGTAAGTAGTGGACTTGACCCAAAAATATCACTAATGAATTGGGCCTAAACACACCAACCATTACACTTATTGAAAATAAAATAAACAACTAAAATTGGACTCTTCTTCATGGTGCACGCCCCTCTTGTCATGGGTCTTTTAGTTGGATAATGTAAGTTAATAATTTGGGCTTCATTCCACCCAATCTTGCATTTGGGCTTGGTTCCACGATGAGAACCATAGTTTGACTTAACATTTGTTGGGCTTTCTTGGTTGTAACATTTGTCATTGGCCCACCAAGTCCTTGGCTAGCTTCTTGAAAAATACTCCAAAATGGGCTCATATCATCCCCTCCTTCTTTGAGAAAATTCGACCTCGAATTGAAGTCTTCATCACCAAAATTAGTCATTTTGGATGCATCCAGAGTGTTCTTCACAATGACATTGCTATAGGGTGCTTCCTTTGGAATGAAATTACCAAATTTCTGCAAAAAAGTTACAACACCACTAGACAAAGAAAGATCGTTAGAAGCATTAGCAATTAAATAAAAATTGTTGCAATAAAAAATGAATTGGGGTTGCCTTGAAATTAAAGCCTCCTTCTCTTCACTTTTTGTTGCCAAACAACTCTCTTTCTTTTCACTAATTTTCACAATATTTTCCTCATTATTTTTCTCTTGATCACTCTTTTTTTCAATTGTTTTCTCACCTTTTTCTTCAATCTTTTTCTCACTCTCTTTTTCAATCCTTTTTTCACTTTCCTTTTCTTTTCTCTCTTCCTCTCTTTTTTCTCTCATTCTTATTTGATCCTCACTAACTTGCTTTGGAGATAAAGGAGAAAGAATGACCTTTAGGTCTTGATGCATGAAGGTGAACTTATTTGAGAACCCATCATGGATGGCCTTTTTGTCATATTGCCAAGGCCTTCCCAACAACATATGGCTTGCCTCCATAGGCACCACATCACAAACTACACAATCTTCATACTTTCCAATTGAGAATGGGACCTCTACTTGTTTGTTCACAACCGTTTCCCCAACCTCACTTAGCCATTGAAGCCTATATGGCCTTGGATGTGCCCTAGTAACAAGATTCAATTTGGACACCAATCTAGTGCTTACAACATTGGCACAACTCCCACCATCAATGATTAGAGAACATACCTTTCCTTGAATTAGACATCTAGAATGAAAGATATTCTCCCTTTGGCTTGCTTCATGATCCTTCACTTGACTTCCCAAAAGCCTTCTTACCATGAATAAGTCTCCCTCCGGAATTTCTTCTCCTTTTTCACTCTCCTCCTCACTTGAAGCTTCGCTTTGTGAAACCACTTCACCATTTCTTTTCTTGCCACCATTGTCCTCTTTGTTGGGCATTGGGATGCAATATGCCCATGGCCTAAGCATTTGAAACACTTCACATCACGGCTCCTAGAACTTGTTTCCATTGGCTTCTTTCCTTGAGGGGTGCTCACGGCCTCTTTAGAAAATGGTGCACCCTCCTTCTTTGAATCTTCCTTCCAATTTGAGGATGGAAATTTGGAAGATGAAGAAGAAGAATATTTGAACTTCCTCCTCTTAATTTGTTGCTCCACCTTAATCGCTTGTTGAACCAAATCTTCAAGCTCCACATAATTTTGTAACTCCACTATGTCTTGAATATCTTGATTTAAGCCATGTAAGAACCTTGCCATGGTAGCTTCCCTATCTTCTTTAAAATTTGACCTAAGTAAGGCCAACTCCATCTCCTTGAAATATTCATCAACGCTTTTGGTCCCTTGGGTAAGCCTTTGTAACTTGTTGTGAATGTCCCTTTGATAATGATTTGGGACATATCTCTTCCTCATGGCAAATTTCATCTCCTCCCAAGTGTCTATGGGCTCTCTTCCATGTCTTCTCCTTTCTTTTTGTAATTGGTCCCACCAAACAAGGGCATATTCCTTGAACTCAAGGGCGGCTACTTTCACCTTCTTGCTTTCATTGTATGAATTACAATCAAAGACTTGTTCTATTTTTAGCTCCCACTCCAATTAAGCCTCCGGATCATTCTTCCCAATAAAGGGAGGAACCTTGATTTTGACTCCTTCAAGTCCTCTATCACGCCTCTCTCCCCTATGTCCTCCTCCTCTATGTCGTCCTCCTCTAGGCCTTACTCTTTCACTATCATAGTCACTTGAATCGTCACGGTGTAGGTGAGCAAGTTGTCGATAATAATTGGCTTGCATTTGCTCCAATTGCCTTTGAAGAGCTTGGACTTGATTGGTCATCCTAGTTTGAAGAGTGGCTGACCTTGGAGATAATGGTGGACTATCTTCATGGGCTGCCATCATTTGGACACAATATCAAAAGATAACAAGAAATTATAAAATTCCCCACTACACTCCCTCACTTGTGCACACAAATGTATTTCACTCAATTGGCTTTTTCCACACAAGATGTAATTTTCACTCTTGCTTTTTTCCACTCAATTGTTCTCTTTTAGGTCTTAGAGGAGTCAACCACGTTCCACACAAAAATTCAAAAATCAAGGATAATGTAAGTTAATAATTTGGGCTTCATTCCATCCAATCTTGCATTTGGGCTTGCTTCCATGATGAGAACCATAGTTTGAGTTAACACTTGTTGGGCTTTCTTGGTTGTAACATTTGTCATTGGCCCACCAAGTCCTTGGCTAGCTTCTTGAGCCATACTCCAAATTGGGCTCATATCATCCTTGATGACAAGTTGACTTGCCCCCCCTTGGATCATATCATCCCCTCCATCTTTGAGTGAATTCGACCTCGAATTGAAGTCTTCATCACCAAAATTAGTCATTTTGGGTGCATCCAGAGTGTTCTTCACATTCACATTGCCATAGGGTGCTTCCTTTGGAATGGAAGTGCCAAATTTCTGCAAAAAAATTACAACACCACTAGACAAAGAAAGATCGTTAGAAGCATTAGCAATTAAATAAAAATTGTTGTAATAAAAAATGAATTGGGGTTGCCTTGAAATCAAAGCCTCCTTCTCTTCAATTTTTGTTGCCAAACAACTCTCTTTCTTTTCACTAATTTTCACAATATTTTCCTCATCATTTTCTCTTGATCACTCTTTTTTTTAATTGTTTTCTCACCTTTTTTTTTTCAATCTTTTTCTCACTCTCTTTTTCAATCCTTTTTTCACTCTCCTTTTCTTTCTTTTTCTCACCCTCCTTTTCTTTTCTCTCTTGCTCTCTTTTTTCTCTCATACTTATTTGATCCTCACTAACTTGCTTTGGAGATAAAGGAGAAAGAACGACCTTTCGGTCTTGATGCATGAAGGTGAACTTATTTGAGAACCCATCATGGATGGACTTTTTGTCATATTGCCAAGGCCTTCCCAACAACATATGGCTTGCCTCCATAGGCACCACATCACAAAGTACACAATCTTCATACTTTCCAATTGAGAATGGGACCTCTACTTGTTTGTTCACAACCGTTTCCCCAACCTCACTTAGCCATTGAAGCCTATATGGCCTTGGATGTGCCTTAGTAACAAGATTCAATTTGGACACCAATCTAGTGCTTACAACATTGGCACAACTCCCACCATCAATGATTAGAGAACATACCTTTCCTTTTAATTAGACATCTAGAATGAAAGATATTCTCCCTTTGTCTTGCTTCATGATCCTTCACTCGAATTCCCAAAAGCCTTCTTACCATGAATAAGTCTCCCTCCGGAATTTCTTCTCCTTTTTCACTCTCCTCCTCACTTGAAGCTTCGCTTTGTGAAACCACTTCACCATTTCTTGCCACCATTGTCCTCTTTGTTGGGCATTGGGATGCAATATGCCCATGGCCTAAGCATTTGAAACACTTCACATCACGACTCCTAGAACTTGTTTCCATTGGCTTCTTTCCTTGAGGGGTGCTCACGGCCTCTTTAGAAATTGGTGCACCCTCCTTCTTTGAATCTTCCTTCCAATTTGAGGATGGAAATTTGGAAGATGAAGAAGAATAATATTTGAACTTCCTCCTCTTAATTTGTTGCTCCACCTTAATCGCTTGTTGAACCAAATCTTCAAGCTCCACATAATTTTGCAACTCCACTATGTCTTGAATATCTTGATTCAAACCATGTAACAACCTTGCCATGGTAGCTTTCCTATGTTCTTTAAAATTTGACCTAAGTAAGGCCAACTCCATCGCCTTGAAATATTCATCAACGCTTTTGGACACAATATCAAAAGATAACAAGAAATTATAAAATTCCTCACTACACTCCCTCACTTGTGCACACAAATGTATTTCACTCAATTGGCTTTTTCCACACAAGATGTAATTTTCACTCTTGCCTTTTTCCACTCAATTGTTCTCTTTTAGGTCTTAGAGGAGTCAACCACATTCCACACAAAAATCCAAAAATAAAGTAACAAAAATCACAAAAACTTATCAAAACAAGGAAACAAAAAAAAAAAGAAAGGCTAGAAGGAAAACCCTTGAGAATAATGAAACAAGAAAGAAGGGAGAGTTTTTTTTTTTTTTGAACACCAATTGCCCAAATAGAACTTTGTCTCTTCTCTTTTTCCCACTATTTCTTGCGCTACTTCACTATATATATTTTTTTTGAAAATTGTGCAATTTTTTTTTGAACTTTAATGAGAAGAGAAATACTAATTGCAAACTGGAAGCTTTGGGGCAGAAACACAACTAAAACGAAAATTCCCTTCAACAAGATCAAAGTGTTAATTTTTTTTTTGTTTTTGGGTTTAAAAGAAGAAAATAAGAGATGTAGAAGAAGAAGAAGAGCAAACTCAAAATTCAACCAAAGCCTAAGCTTTGATACCACTTGATGACAACCAAATGGTGAGGTTGCCTTATGAAGATCTATTTGGTTGAATTTTACCAATCACAAATCCAAGTCAGAATTGTGTTGTAATGTAAAAAGGAAGAAAATGTGAAAGTGGGTGAGGATTAGAGATGGTATGGCGCCACAAACAAGGTTGTTTGATAAGCCAAGGAAGTTCGCCACAAGAATCGTGGATTCTTGATAAGAACAAGATGGCTCAACCAAGAACCAAGGAGAACAAAATTCTCACAAAAGGATTTCAATCCAAAATAATATCCAAATTGTCATTCATGTGTTTAGGGGCGTCTTACATATAGAGGAATGGCCTAAGATCATGCGTTAATTGGCCTAAAATCACTCATCTTGACTTTTTATTCCCCCCCCCCCCCCCTCCTCCAATTATGTGGAGATTACACTTGTTTCTCAAATTAAAAGTGTAATCCTCCCATAATCAATACAATTTAATGCAAAAGATTCCCTCCTTGATTATGTGGTATTACACTTGTTTCCCACATTAAAAGTGTAATCCTCCCATAATCAATACAATTTACCAACACACTAATTTAGGAGTTCTTATAGCATGCAAGCTAAAGATTCCTCCCACTAAGACACATACAAATTCGTTTTGTAACATGGATTACAAGTGGGCTGCCCCAAAAACATCACTTAGTAATTGGGCTCACTCATAAAACCCATTTACACTTATTGAATTAAAATAAACAACTAAAATTAGACTCCTTCATGTTGCATGCCCCTCTTGTCATTGATCCTTTAGTTGGATAATGTAAGTTAATAATTTGGGCTTCATTCCATCCAATCTTGAATTTGGGCTTGCTTCCATGATGAGAACCATAGTTTGAGTTAACACTTGTTGGGCTTTCTTGGTTGTAACATTTGTCATTGGCCCACCAAGTCCTTGGCTAGCTTCTTGAGACATACTCCAAATTGGGCTCATATTGATGACAAGTTGACTTGCCCCCCCTTGGATCATATCATTAGTTACTCGGGTTCTTGGATCATATTGCATGCATTTTCATATAGTTTAAGTATTTTTAATTTGAGTTTGGTTAGTTTTTACCTTGGAACGGGTAAGGCGGTTTTGTGGTATTGTTTTGCAGGAATTAAGGATCAAAATGCTCAAGATTGACCATGATGGAGCTTGCATGAAGATGAGGCTTGAAAAGTGAAGAAAATGAGCCAAACAGAGCCCATCACGGCCTAGCCGTGATGACCATCACGGCCATGATCGAGTAGAGCTAAAAAGAAAGAAGGCTAAAGTCTGAACTGGTCACGGCCAGCCCGTGATGTCCATCACGGCAGTGACATGTCAGCTGAACCAGACCCTCACAGGAAGAACTGATCACGGCCTAGCCGTGATGAGCATTACGGCCGTGACATACCAATCAGTGAAGCAACGCCCAAGGTAGAATCCGTCATGGCCTGGCCGTGATGGCTATCACGGTCCTGACGCGCAATATTTGGATCTGAA
>CM061069.1:3139836-3159836 GCA_030762895.1 Sophora flavescens | reverse complement strand
TCGATCTGGTGTTGGGCACCCCTAACAAGGCCACTTCAGGACGATCACCCGTCTCTTGGTGCTTCGGCTCCGCCCCGGAAGGCATCACCTAACACCACGTCCATCCACAACCAAGGTCGAGGAGCCGCGCACCCACAGCCTTGCCACACCATCGAGTACCCCACGAAATTGATAAATATCGAAAGCCAACATTTTTAAAAACCAACAATAGCACGAGGATCCTTTCCGATACGCCTTCAGCGGATCTAGTGTTTGAGCACCCCTTACAAGGCCACTTCAAGACGATCACCCATCCCTTGGTGCTTCGGCTCCGCCCCAGAAGGCATCACCTAACACCACGTCCATCCACAACCAAGGTCGAGGAACCGCACACCCACAGCCTCGCCACACCATCGAGTACCCCACAAAAATTGATAAATATCGAAAGCCAACATTTTTAAAAACCAACAACATCGCGAGGATCCTTTCCGATGCACCTTCAACCGATCTGGTGTTTGAGCACCCCTTACAAGGCTACTTAAGGACGATCACCCATCTCTTGGTGCTTCGGCTCCACCTCGAAAGGCATAATCACCTAACACCACGTCCATCCATAACCAAGGTCGAGGAACGGTGCACCCACAGCCTCACCACACCATCGAGTACCCCACGAAATTGATAAATATCGAAAGCCAACATTTTTAAAAACCAACAATAGCACGAGGATCCTTTCCGATACGCCTTCAGCGGATCTGGTGTTTGAACACCCCTTACAAGGACACTTCAAGATGATCACCCATCCCTTGGTGCTTCGGCTCCGCCCCAGAAGGCATCACCTAACACCACGTCCATCCACAACCAAGGTCGAGGAACCGCGCACCCACAGCCTCGCCACACCATCGAGTACCCCACAAAAATTGATAAATATCGAAAGCCAACATTTTTTAAAACCAACAACATCGCGAGGATCCTTTCCGATGTACCCAGCACCCCTTACAAGGCCACTTAAGGACGATCACCCGTCTCTTGGTGCTTCGGCTCCACCTCGACAGGCATAATCACCTAACACCACGTCCATCCATAACCAAGGTCGAGGAACGGCGCACTCACAGCCTCACCACACCATCGAGTACCCCACGAAATTGATAAAATCGAAAGCCAACATTTTTAAAAACGAAATTGTCAAAATTTCGAAAGCCAACATTTTTAAAACGGGTGTCAGCCACATTGTGGGGATCCTTTACGGTGCGCCTTCAACCGGTTTGGTGTTGGGGACCCCCACCTTGGTCACATCCGGACGATCACGCATCCATTCGTGTTGCGGATCTGCCCCGAAGGGCATAACCTAACACAACGTCCATCCACAACCAAGGTCAAGGAGCCACACCCATGAATCCTTAACACACCATGGAAAATCCCCACAAAAACGATCCAATCCGATGCCCACATTTTTCCCCGCTCCCGCCTCGGGCCCACATCTCGGCCCCCCCCGGGCGCGCCCGCGCCCCGGTCCACGGAGTCGGTCGGTCGGAAGATGACCTGATCGAGTCACCTACCATGCCATGGGCAAGGTCGATGTGCAATGTTGGGGATCATTGCACGGGCGTTGGGGGGGTGGACCATGGTACACCAGGCTTGGCACCAGGTCAGGGTCAGGCTGGCACCTCTCCCCCCCTTATAATAGCATAATATGTAAAGACCCATTTTCCTGCACAAGACATCCTTTTTGCTGGGGAGACATACTCCTTTTTTCCAAGCTAGAGGTCGAATTTTGGCCTATTTTTTTTGCAGGAATGCTTATAAGAATGGGATCTAGTGGACAAAAAATTTATAGAACTTTTCACCATACCATTTTTTTTATAAATTTTCAAAGTGGAAAACCGAAACAATTCCCAAAAAATGGAAAATGGGTCTGCCATCGAATTTTGAGCTGATTTATTGCAGGCTACTTATAATATTCCCAAGGTGCCCACAAAGTTTCGTGGTATTTCATGAAGGTTGTGATTTTGTATGATTTTTCAACCGAAATCAGGGATATGCGACAGTTCGATGACAAGGAACCTAGGCTACAAATTGAATTTTGACCTGAATTTTTGCAGCACCCCTTCTGTATTATTTCCAGCTTTACCTCCAAATTTCGTTGCATTTCATTGAGGGGTTGGAGTTTTGGAAACTTTTAGCCGAAATGTGGTATACTAGCATACTTAAACATGTGGTGGACCCTGGTTTACAGGTTTGCTTTTCCACCACGCCTTCTAAAAAGTCTAGGGGGGTCAGGGGAATGCTCTCAAGCTTGTATCACAACATTTGCCCGTCGGTGCTCGGTGCATCTGCGACGTGTGCCGAGCACGTTGGTCATACACGAGTCACGGGTGATGCAATTTAACACTTTCAACCTCGGTGCACGAGTCACTAGCCACCCAAAATGAACCTCCAACTTCCGGCACCAACACCTTCAACCGGTCAGTGCCATGTGCACCAGACCCTTGCAACCTTGGTTCCTGTCCGCACCGACCGAGACAAGTCAGGAATCTGGTGCACCAAACCAAGCCAAATCATGAATCTGGTGCACCAGACTAGGGGTGACAAATGGATGGATTGGATAAATTTTTATGTGGATTGTAATGGATGGATTGAAAACGATCCATTAATCCATTATGATCCATTAAAAATTCATTAAAAAAAATCCAATCCATCCATATCCATTTAATAAAATCCATCCAATCCATCCATTAACAATTTTTTTATGGATGGATATCCAATCCATCCATAAAAATTATTTTAAAGAATAATTTTTTTTTACAATTAAATAATTTTGATGGCGGTCAAGATCTTCGGCAATTGATGGCGTCAATTTAGGTTTTCCTCGATGTCCCCTAAACTGCACATACCATATCATTAAGAATGTTAACATAAAAATACAAACAAAGAAACTTATATAAAAATACAAACAAAGAAACTTATAATGGAATGAGAAAATACTCTAGCAGTAGCAGCAATCCGAATCCTCTTCAACAGTTCAATTCTCTTCGGCCAATTTTGCTGCTTAAATTTAACACATGTCGCATGTAGTATTCATATGTTGTGTGTTTTTGTTTTTAACTCAAAAATGGATCGGTAGTGGATTTTGTAAATTTTGTTTTATTTTTCAATTTTATCCAATAGATTTGTTTTTAATTTAAGAATATCATCCAATGGATTTAGTAATATAGTGGATGGATAGTGATCCATCCTTAATATGAAATGATCCAACTTGATCCAATCCATTAAAGTTTTTTTTTTGTAATGGATGGATTGGATGGATAACTCTTTGGATGGACTGGATAATTCTTTCAATACTTTTATAGTGTTTTTCCTTAAGACAATAGGCACAATAACTAGAACACTGTACCTAAGTTTGATCCTAAATAAAATAAAAAATAATGAAGAAAAAATAATAAGGAACGGAAGAGAAAATTAGATAGACTTTTTTTTTACAAATGGAGGTTTTTTTATTTGGTGAAAAATAATATGAAAAAAATAAATTGGTTTTGGAATGGATAAAAGTTGATCCGTTACATTTTTGATTGTTGGTCCAATGGATTCTAAAATATATTGGATGGATCATAAACCATCCACTAAAAAAATAATCCAATCCATCCAATCCATTTATATTATTTTTTTATAAATGGATGGATTGAATGGATTTTTTCATGGATGGACTGGATGGATGGTGGACAAATGGATCATTTTGCCACCCCTACACCAGACCGAGTCAAGTCAGGAATCTGAGGCACCACACCGAGCCAGACCATGAATCTGGTGCACCAAACCGAGCCAAGTCAGGAATCTGGTGCATCAGACCGAGCCATGTCAGGAATCTGGTGCACCAGACCGAGCCATGTCAGGAATCTGGGGCACCACACCGAGCCAAGTCAGGAATCTTGTGCACCAGACCGAGCCAAGTCAGGAATCTGGTGCACCAGACCGAGCCAAGTCTGGAATCTGGTGCACCAGACCGAGCCATGTCAGGAATCTGGTGCACCACACCGATCCAAGTCAGGAATCTGGTGCACCAGACGGAGCCAAACCATGAATCAGGTTGATATAAGCCCAATTTGGAGTATGGTTCAAGAAGCTAGCCAAGGACTTGGTGGGCCAATGACAAATGTTACAACCAAGAAAGCCCAACAAGTGTTAAGTCAAACTATGGTTCTCATCATGGAAGCAAGCCCAAATACAAGATTGGGTGGAATGAAGCCCAAATTATTAACTTACCTTGTCCAACTAAAGGATCCATGATAAGAGGGGCGTGCACCATGAAGAAGAGTCCAATTTTAGTTGTTTATTTTAATTCAATAAGTGTAATGGTTATGTTGGGAATTTGCGTATGACAATTGATTGAAATCGTCTATCACGAACACCGAACGAACGATGTCTCTAAGGTATCCACACGAGCAGATTCCGTGAACGTCCAACGTCACGAACCCGAAGCGTCTCTGTCTCACAGTGCTAGCTTTGAAAACCGAGACCTGCTGCTCACCGTCACTCTCTATGTGCGGCTAGGGTAAAAACCGTGTAGGCACAATAGCTTAAGTGGTCTACTTATAGTAACACCTCCTTAAGTGAGTTAGTGAGCAGCGTTTGACCTAAGCCCCATATACTATGTGCTAGACCCAATAGAAGAGTCCAACTCTCCTTTTAATGCTTCTTTTGATCTGCTCTTATGTGTGTGACCCTATAGGTTCCCAAAACGTTAGTAGTATTATTAAATCCCATTTAATATTACAAACAGTGAGCGGTATCTAGCAATACATCACTGCCACCTAAGTAGTGAGAAAGTCAGTGATTTGACGAAACCTTTCTGTGACAAATATTCATGTGCATTATTATCCCTTTGTCCATATATCTATATTGAACACAAGACATAGAATGTGTCTTGTGTCTTGACTCATTTCAGCACGACCATGCATTTTACAGTCTCACTCTATCAGCGGCCCCACAGATATTACTCCTGTTATGTAGGAGGGACAAATTCCATCTAGGTCACTCACATCCCTCTGCATGGCTCATGGTATGCCCAATGACCGTCTTTATAATCATCCTATTACAGATGACGTTTGACGATATTAAAGCACACGACTCCTCATGTAGGGATCGTAGCGATTTCAGGTCGAAGGATTGCATACACCATTGTCACTATGAGAACTACTTATGACACTCACATAATGCTCCATGTAGTGTTCTCATGGTGGGTCAATCCAGTACATCATTACTCTAATGTGTACCTATGTGGCGACTCGATATCTCATATCCATGACCCGTGAGATATGGTCATCAGTCTGCACACATAATAGTCTCAATGTATTATTATTGTCCTTATTAATAAAATACTTGACTACGGATATTTAAGAATAGGATTTCATTGTTCAATAGTGTCTCACGATCAAGTCATGTACTTGATATTCTATTAAACTAAAATTTCTATTCTGAGGACTTTATTATGTTTAAACAAGTAACACAATAAACTGGAATGCCTCATATCATATAATGGCAATCCAGTACCTCATATAATGGCAAGATACAAATGTAAGTCTAAGAAATACACTGGCCTCTAGGGCTTACACCAACATGTTAGTGTGATTAAGCCCAATTAATTTGTGATATTTTTGGGTCAAGTCCACAACTTTTCCATGTGTTACACAAGTTCTAGAGAATCTTGGGGAGGGAATCTTTGGTTTACATGCCATAAGAAACTCCTCATTAGTGTGCATAAAATTGTATTGATTATGGGAGGGCTACACTTTTATTGTGAGAATAAAGTGTAATCACCACATAATTAGGGGGATAAAAGTCAAGATGAAGGATTTTAGGCCAATTAACGCATGATTATGGTGGCTGAGTTAAGTGGGGATTATTGGGTGTTTTAATGCCTTGATTTTAGGCCAATTAGCAGGTGAATTTAGGCCATTTCTCTATATGTAAGACACCCCTAAACACATGAATGACAACTTTGATGTTATTTTGGATCAAATCCATTTTGTGAGAATATTGTTCTCCTAGGTTCTTGGTTGAACCAAACTATTGTTCTTATCAAGAATCCAAGATTCTTGTGGCGAACTTCCTTGGCTTATCAAACTCTTTGTTTGTGGCGCCATACCATCTCTATTCTCCATCCATTTGTTTCTTTTCTTCCCTTTATTTTAATCTCAAAATTGTTCCGCAAATTAATTGTTAAAATTCAACCAAAAAGATCGTCAACAAGACAACCTCACCATTTGGTTGTCATCAAGTGGTATCAGAGCTTAGGCTTTGGTTGAATTTTCTGAGTTTTGTTCTTCTTCTTCTACCTTTCTTTTTTTCTTCTTTTAAACCCAAAAACACAAAAAAAAATTACACTTGATTCTATTTGTGAAGGACAATTCCGTGGTTGTTGTTCTTGCTCAAAAAAAAAACAAAAAAAAAACAAGTTTACAAGTGTGATTCTCTTCTTCAAAGTTTGAAAAAAAATTTGTGCACCAATTATAAGAAAAAAAAATGGTGCATGAAATCTTCGAAAAAAAAAGGAAGAGAAAAGTCTATTTGAGCAAGTTGTGTTCTTGAAAAAAAAAATTCCCTTCTTCCTTTGTTCTTATTTCCTATTGCTTTGCTTTTCTAGCCAAAATTTTATTCCCTTATTCTTTTGATAAGTTTTGTGATTTTTGTTACTTGATTTTTGGATTTTTTGTGTGGATTGTGTTTGACTATTCTAAGAACTAAAGGAGAACATTTGAGAGGAAAAAGGCAAGAGTGTCCAAAATACATTTTTGTGTGGAAAAAGCCAAAAGAGTGAAAAAAAAATCCATTGTGTGAACTAGTGAGGGAGTGTAGTGAGGCACATAAACTCTTCTACTCAAATCATGGCCAACAATGAGGATAGTCCACCATATCTCCAAGGTCAGCCACTCTTCAAGCTAGGATGGCCAATCAAGTCCAAGCTCTTCAAAGACAAATGGAGCAAATGCAAGCCAATTATGATAGACAACTTGCTAACCTACACCGTGACGATTCAAGTGACTATGATAGTGAAAGAGGGAGGCCTAGAGGAGGAGGACATAGGGGAGAGAGATGTGATAGAGGACTTGAAGGGGTCAAAATCAAAGTTCCTCTCTTTATTGGGAAGAATGATCCGGAGGCTTACTTGGAGTGGGAGCTAAAAATAGAACAAGTCTTGATTGTAATTCATACAATGAAAGCAAGAAGGTGAAAGTAGCCGCCCTTGAGTTCAAGGAATATGCCCTTGTGTGGTGGGACCAATTACAAAAAGAAAGGAGAAGACATGGAGGAGAGCCCATAGACACTTGGGAGGAGATGAAATTTGTCATGAGGAAGAGATATGTCCCAAATCATTATCAAATGGGCATTCACAACAAGTTACAAAGGCTTACCCAAGGGACCAAAAGCGTTGATGAATATTTCAAGGAGATGGAGTTGGCCTTACTTAGGTCAAATTTTAAAGAAGATAGGGAAGCTACCATGGCAAGGTTCTTACATGGCTTGAATCAAGATATTCAAGACATAGTGGAGTTACAAAATTATGTGGAGCTTGAAGATTTGGTTCAACAAGCGATTAAGGTGGAGCAACAAATTAAGAGGAAAAAGTCCAAATATTCTTCTTCTTCATCTTCTAAATTTCCATTCTCAAATTGGAAGGAAGATTCAAAGATGGAGGGTGCACCATTTTCTAAAGTGGCCGTGAGCACCCCTCAAGGAAAGAAGCCAATGGAAACAAGTTCTAGGAGCCGTGATGTGAAGTGTTTCAAATGCTTAGGCCATGGGCATATTGCATCCCAATGTCCAACAAAGAGGACAATGGTGGCAAGAAATGGTGAAGTGGTCTCACAAAGCGAAGCTTCAAGTGAGGAGGAGAGTGAAAAAGGAGAAGAAATTCCGGAGGGAGACTTATTCATGGTAAGAAGGCTTTTGGAAAGTCAAGTGAAGGATCATGAAGCAAGCCAAAGGGAGAATATCTTTCATTCTAGATGTCTAATTCAAGGAAAGGTAGGTTCTCTAATCATTGATGGTGGGAGTTGTGCCAATGTTGTAAGCACTAGATTGGTGTCCTAATTGAATCTTGTTACTAAGGCACATCCAAGGCCATATAGGCTTCAATGGCTAAGTGAGGTTAGGGAAACGGTTGTGAACAAACAAGTAGAGGTTCCATTCTCAATTGGAAAGTATGAAGATTGTGTACTTTGTGATGTGGTGCCTATGGAGGCAAGCCATAAGTTGTTGGGAAGGCCTTGGCAATATGACAAAAAGGCCATCCATGATGGGTTCTCAAATAAGTTCTCCTTCATGCATCAAGACCGAAAGGTCATTCTTTCTCCTTTATCTCTAAAGCAAGTTAGTGAGGATCAAATAAGAATGAGAGAAAAAAGTGAGCAAGAGAGAAAAGAAAAGGAGAGTGAGAAAAAGAAAGAAAAGGGGAGTGAGAAAAGGATTGAAAAAGAGAGTGAGAAAAAGATTGAAAAAAAAGGTGAGGAAACAATTGAAAAAAAAAAGTGATCTTTCAAGGCAACCCCAATTCATTTTTTATTGCAACAACTTTTATTTAATTGCTAATGCTTGTAACGATCTTTCTTTGTCTAGTGGTGTTGTAACTTTTTTTGAAGAAATTTGGTAATTTCATTCTGATATGATCCTAACAAGGAACATATATATTTTCGGATCTATCCTTGAGTGACCAAGCAAAATTATAGAAGAAGATGAAATACAAAATTGGATAAGATGAGAAATGGGAGATAGGCGCCACAAATCCAAGGGGATTTGATAAGCCAATGTGAGGTTCGCCACAAGAATCTTGGATTCTTGATAAGAACAAGGGTTGGCTCAATGAAGAACCCAAGAGAGAAAACACTCTCACAATTGGAATCAATCCAAATGAACTCAAAGTTATCATTTCATGTGGTATGGCAATGATACATATACAAGGATGGCTGCCGACTTTTGGGTTGCCTTGTTCTCTCAATATTCCATAACCGATACCTAATAACTCACATAACTCACTAACTAAATGACACTAAAAACACTCACTAACTCCCACTACCATGCATTTAGCACATTAATTGATAAATGCATTTACATTACCTAAATATGCATAAACATGATAATAAATTCCTACTAGTCATTATTATGACTAAGAGCACTTCTAGGAAGCATTTAGTGAGGCTAGGAGAATACAAAAGGTCATCTTAAAATTCAGCCCAAAAATAATACGAAAATTATAAATAAAAATTATAAAAATATAATAATCTGAATATGCTTCTTTCCACATGCTCAAGCCATCCATGTTCCTATCATTCCCCTCTTCTTCAAAGTGATTTGTCCTCAAATCCAAACTTGCATTATAAGTCAGTGGATTATCTAATAAAAATTTTATTTTGTGCTTTCCACCGTTTGCTTGATAATTGGCTCTTCCATCCTTTTTTCTCTCATAATTCTTTTTTTTCACGAGATATCTCTCATTGTTCTCTTTTTCTTCATCTTGTATCTCATGGTTCTCCTCTTCTTCTCTCTCATAGGTTTCTTTTTTCTTTAATTCTTCTTTTTCCTCATGGCTTTCTTTTTTCTCCTCTTCCTTTTCACCACTCTCCATTTCCTCCTCCTTTCTCTCATGAGTTTCGTTTTTCTTTGCTTCTCCTTTCAAGTACATTTGATCTTCATACACTTGTTTTGGTGACAATGGTACAAGAGTAATTTTGCGATTATTAAATACAAATGAGTACTTGTTGTTGTCGGCATCATATCTCGTTTGTCGTTCAATCCTCCAAGGACGCCCAAGTAACAAGTGCCTCGTTTCCATGGGCACCACATCACATAACACGTCATCTTCATATCTCCCAATCCGGAATGGCACTCGTACTTGTTTGTTCACCATCACGTCACCGAAATCACTAAACTCCGGGATGCTCCAAATGACATACGGTTGTGGATGCTCTAGAAGAGGAAGTCCCAACTTTTGCACCATGGTGGTACTAGCAAGGTTAACATAACCCCTTCTATCAATGACCAAGCTACATATCTTGTCCTTCACATAGCATCTAGAATAGAAAAGATCCTCCCTTTGCTTGGCATCATTTTTCTTCATTAGTGACTCCATGAAGAACCCACTAACAAAAATTCAAACTTCTGCAAAAATTGAAAAATAAAATCAAAGGTCACTCTAGGAAGGATGGCTCTAGATACCAAATGATATGGTCCTAAGGGGGGGGGGGGGGGGGGGCAAGTCCAATTTCGAACAAGAATGATATGAGCCCAATGAAGACGATGGATCAAGAATCAAATCAAGGACTTGGTGGGCCCATGAAAAAAGTTAGACACAATAAAGCCCAACAAGCTCTTAATTACATGGGGGCTATTTTGATAGAAGCAAGCCCAAGAATGAGACCAAATGGAATGGAGCCCCAATTGATGACCTATCTCATTCAACTAGAAGACCCATGATCATTTTCAAATGGGGCGTGCTATAGTTATGAGTCCACTTAGTTGTTTTATTTTAATTCAATAAGTGTAATGGGTTATGTGTGTGTGTCCAAATTGGCTAAGTGTTGCAAATGGGTCAAGCCCACTTAAGTCCATGTTGTACACGAATTTGGGAGCTTAGTAGGGGGAACCTTTGGTTTGCATGCCAATAGTAACTCCTATAAGTTATTAGTTTGTTTATTGTTTTGTTAATTATGTGGGAGTTACACTTTTTAATATGAGAAGTAAAGTGTGGCAGCCACATAATGATGGTTATGAGAGAATAATAAACTCACCATTAGAGGATGAGTTAAGGAGGGATTAGTGAGTCATTTAGTGACATGATTAGGCTAATTATTGTGGGGGTTATGATCTCTTTTGGAAGCACAAAAGTTGGCAGCCTAATACTCTATTTGTACACTCCATTTTCATGTTGAATAGTAACTTGGATGTTGAATTTGGATTAAATCCATTTGTGAGGGAACTGTCTCTCTTTGGTTCTTGGTTAATCCATCTTGTTCTTATCAAGAATCCACGATTCTTGTGGCGAACCTCACTTGGCTTATCAAACTCTCTAGTTTGTGGCGCCATCGCCATCTCTAATCTTCACCATTTTCATATTTTCTTCCTTTTATGTTACAACTCAATTCCGACTTGGATTTGTAATTGTTAAAATTCAACCAAAAAGATCATCAAAGGCAACCTCACCATTTGGTTGTCATCAAGTGGTATCAAAGCTTAGGCTTTGGTTGAATTTTGAGTTCTGTTCTTCTTCTAACTTTCTCCTTTTCTTCTTTTTGCTATGTTGCGATTTGGAAATTTCGACTATGTGCAAGAACATAGGAAAGAGGTTGAAGAGTGGATCCGGCACTAGACCGAGCCAAGTCATGAATCTGCTTCACCAGACCGAGCCGAGTCTGGAATCTGGTGCACCACACCGATCCAAACCATGAATCTGGTGCACCACACCGAGCCAAGTCAGGAATCTGGTGCACTAGACCAAGCCAAGTCATGAATCTGGTGCACTAGACCGACCCAAGTCTGGAATCTGGTGCACCACACCGAGCCAAATCATGAATCTGGTGCACCACACCGAGCCAAGTCAAGAATCAGGTGCACCAAACCGAGCCAAACCCTGAATCTAGTGCACCACACCGAGCCAAACCATGAATCTGGTGGACCACACCGAGCCAAGTCAGGAATCTGGTGCACCACATCGAGTCAAACCATGAATCTGGTGCACCAGACCGGGCCAAGTCATGAATCTGGTGGTCCAGACCGTGCCAGGTCATGAATCTGGTGCACTAGACCGAGCCAAGTCAGGAATCTGGTGCACCAGACCGGGCCAAGTCAGGAATCTGGTGCACCACACCGAGCCAAGTCAGGAATCTGGTGCACCACACCGAGCCAAACCATGAATCAAGTACACCATACAGCGTCAAGTCATGAATCTGGTGCACCACACCCAGTTAAATCCGGAATCAAGTACACCAGACCACGCCAATGTTGGGAATTTGCGTATAAAACAAAAGAAACGCAGTGGAAAAATTCCCATCGAAGGATCCTTGCGAATGGTCATGATTCATGATTCGAAAGTTTACCTCTTGAAGCGATGGTTGTTTGTTGAAATTCGTCTATCACGAACACCGCACGAACGGTGTCTTTAGAGGTATCCACACGAGCGGATTCCGTGAGCGTCCAACGTCACGAACCGAAGCGTCTCTGTCTCACAGTGCTAGCTTCAAAACCGAGACTTTGTTGTTCACACTTACTCTCTTTTGTGCGGCTAGGTTATCAACCGTCTAGGCACAACAACTTAAGTGGTCTACTTATAGTAGCACCTCCTTAAGTGAGTTAGTGAGCAGCATTTGACCTAAGCCCATCTACTATGCGCTAGGCCCAATAGGAAAGTCCAACTTTCTTTTAATGCTTCTTTTAATCCGCTCTTTTGTGTGTGACCCTATAGGTTCCCAATACGTTAGCAGTAATATTAAATCCCATTTAATATTACAAACAGTGAGCGGTATCTAGCAATACATCACTGCTACCTAAGTAGTGAGAAAGTCAGTGATTTGACGAAACCTTTCTGTGACAAATATTCATGTGCATTATTATGCCTTTGTCCATATATCTATATTGAACACAAGGCATAGAATGTGTCACCCTTGTATGGTTCAATATCATGTTCCCTGATACCCGAGTAGACTTAACAACAAATGAGGTCAATATCTCCTATTGACTCATTTCAGCACGGCCGTGCATTTTATAGTCTCACTCTATCAGGGGGCCCACGGATATTACTCCTGTTATGTAGGAGGGACAAATTCCATCTAGGTCACTCACATCCCTCTGCATGGCTCGTGGTATGCCCAATGATCGTATTTATAATCATCCTATTACAGATGACGTTTGACGATATTAAAGCACACGACTCCTCATGTAGGGATCGTAGTGATTTCAGGTCGAAGGATTACATACACCATTGTCACTTTGAGAACTACTTATGACACTCACATAACGCTCCATGTAGTGTTCTCATGGTGGGTCAATCCAGTACATCATTACCTTAATGTGTACCTATGTGGCAACTCGATATCTCATATCTATGACCCGTGAGATGTGGTCATCAGTCTGCACACATAATAGTCTCAATTGTATTATTATTGTCCTTATTAATAAAATACTTGACTACGGATATTTAAGAATAGGATTTCATTGTTCAATAGTGTCTCACGATCAAGTCATATACTTGATATTCTATTGAACATAAATTTCTATTCTAAGGACTTTATTATGTTTAAACAAGTAACACAATAAACTGGAATGCCTCATATCATATATATATATATATGAAATAGCAAGATACAAATGTAAGTCTAATGAAATACATTGGCCTCTAGGGCTTACACCAATAATCTCCCACTAGCACTAGAGCCAATCAGGCATCAATCTAATGCCCATCGATCTAGTGTGACCTTCATGCTTCTGTTGAGCAAGAGGTTTCGTAAGTGGGTCAGCAACGTTATCAAGTGTTGGTACTCTGTATATTTTCACAACTCCTCCATCGATGATATCTCGAATGAGATGGAAGCGCCTAAGTATATGTTTGGATCGCTGATGAGATCTAGGTTCCTTGGCTTGTGCAATGGCCCCATTGTTATCACAATAGAGATCAATGGGGTCCACAATACTTGGAACCGTACCAAGCTCAGTAATGAACTTCCTGATCCAAACAGCCTCTTTTGCTGCATTGGAGGCAGCAATATACTCAGCCTCTGTAGTAGAATCGGCAACTGTCTCTTGCTTTGAACTCTTCCACTCACAAACCACCATTCAAGCAGAACACATAACCGGATTGCGATCTGGAATCATCCTTATCTGGCCTGGAAGCTAGCATCGGTGTAACCTATTACAGCAAGCTCTTCCTCGCCTCCATATACCAAGAACGAATCCTTAGTTCTTCTCAAGTACTTAAGGATGTTCTTGATAGCGCACTCACTGACTTTCACCGGATCGATCGGTACCTGCCGTTATGCTTAAAGCATACGATACATCCAGTCGAGTACATAACATGGCATACATGATAGATCCAATTGCGCATGCATATGGAATCTTACTCATGCGATCCCTTTCTTCTTGAGTGGAAGGGGATTGTGCCTTTGATAGGCATATACCATGTGACATAGGCAAGAGTCCTTTCTTGGATTCATGCATGTTAAAGCGTCTCAACACTTTGTCTATGTGTGTACTCTGACTTAGGCCAAGCAATTTCAGCGATCTATCCCTATAGATCCTGATTCCCAATAGATAGGTAGCCTCACCCAAATCTTTCATAGAGAAGCAATTCCCTAACCATGTCTTTACATTTTGTAGTGTAGGGATGTCATTTCCAATGAGTAATATGTCATCTACATATAACACCAGAAAAACAACAATGCTCCCACTAACCTTCTTGTAGACACAAGGTTCATCTTCATTTTTGATGAATCCGTGATCGTCTTACAAAGATCATCAAAACGAAGGTTCCAACTTCTGAAGCTTGCTTCAATCCATAGATTGACCGCTGCAATTTACATACCTTTCGGGCATCCTCTGAAATGTCAAAGCCTTCAGGTTGTGTCATGTACACATCCTCAAGAAGCTTTCCATTAAGGAAGGCAGTTTTGACATCCATCTGCCATATCTCATAATCATGGTATGCAGCGATAGCAAGTAAGATCCGGACGGATTTAAGCATCGCAACAGGTGAAAAGGTCTCATCATAGTCGACACCATGAATTTGCTTGAAACCCTTAGCGACCAATCGCGCCTTAAAGGTGTGTACCTTACCATCCATGTCAGTTTTCTTTTTGAAAACCCACTTGCACCCTATAGGTTTTACCCCTTCAGTGGCTCTACCAAGGTCCATACCTGGTTGGTGTACATGGAATCCATCTCGCATTTCATGGCCTCAAGCCACTTCTCGGTCTCCGGGCCGCAATGGCCTCCTCGGTAGGTCACAGGCTCATCTTGATCCATGAGCAATACATCACCTTGTGGAGTCATGAGAAATCCATATCTCTCAGTCGGTGACGTATCCCTGTTAGACCTACGGCCCGGTCTTGTGCTATCGAGCGGGTTGTTCCTCCACAAGATTCTCGTGAAGGTTGCTCCTGCTCCACCAATGGTAGGTCACTACTCTGTGATTCTTGAATTTCTTCAAGTTCTATCTTCCTCCCACTGGTTCCTATGGAGATAAACTCCTTTTCTAGGAATACACCAATCCTGCGACAAACACTTTGCCTTCGGAAGGATTATAGAAATAGTATCCCTTGGTTTCTTTGGGATACCCCACAAAGAAGCATTTATCAGATTTGGGATCAAGCTTATTAGAAACTTGACGTTTTACATATGCTTCACAACCCCAAATCTTCATAAAAGACATGCTTGGGTCGCCTACCACCCATATCTCATATGGTGTCTTTTCTACCGTTTTGGATGGAACACGGTTAAGTGTAAAAGCTGCTGTCAATAGAGCATATCCCTAAAAGGAGTTTGGAAGGTTTGCATGACTCATCATAGACCGAACCATGTCCAACAAGGTTCGATTTCTCCTCTCAGAAACACCATTCCATTGTGGTGTTCCAGGTGGAGTGAGTTGAGATAAAATCCCACTCTCTCTCGTGATGATCATCAAACTCTAGGCTCAAATATTCACCACCTCGATCTGATCGAAGAGCTTTAATATTTTTACCAAGTTGGTTTTGTACCTCATTTTTGAATTCCTTGAACTTTTCAAAGGATTCCGATTTATGTTTCATAAGATACACAAATCCATATCTACTGAAATCATCCGTAAATGTGATGAAGTACTGAAAACCACCTCTAGCTAATGTGTTTAGGGGTCCGCATACATCGCTATGTATAAGACCCAAAAGATCGTTGGCTCTTTCACCTTTGCCGATGAATGGAGCTTTAGTCATCTTTCCCAATAAACAAGACTCACATATCTCATATGATTCATAATCAAATGAGTCCAAAAGTCCATCTTTATGGAGCTTCGAAATGCGCTTCTCATTTATATGGCCTAAACGACAATGCCAAAGATAAGACGGGTTCAACTCATTTGGTTTGATCCTCTTAGTATTTACGTTATAGATGGGCATTTCAAGATCAAGGACATAAAGTCCATTACTCATGTGTGCACTAGCATAGAAAATATCATCCAAATAAATAGAACAACTTTTGTTCTTTATTATAAAAGAAAAACCAATCTTGTCCAAACAAGAAATGGAAATGATATTCCTGCTAATTGCAGGCACAAAATAACAGTTCTCTAACTGAATAGTAAGCCCAGTGGGCAAAGTCAATACATAAATCCCTACGGCTAAAGCAAGCAACCTTTGCTCCATTTCCAACTCGTAGGTCGACTTAGCCTTTTGCCAATGGTCTACTCCTGTTTAGATCCTGCACATTTGTACAAATGTGAGAACCACATCCGGTATCTAATACCCATGATGCAGAAGTAGATAAATTGACTTCTATAACAAACATACCTGAAGTGGAAGTCTCACTTCCCTTCTTCTTCTTGCTTTCTTCCGGTATTTTGGGCAGTTCCTCTTGCTTGCTTGCTCTTGGTAGAGCAGCTTGAGGTGCACGATCATATCGTACGCCTCCATGGTCTCATGTTGCTTTTGCAGCTCGAGAGGTCATGGCAAGCAAGCATAAGACACCTACGTCTAAGGCGTCATCCTGATGCTTCTTATAAGCATCCCCTGTCACCCTAGGAGCACTTGAAGCCGGTGGCTTCTCAGAATAGGCTCCTCAAGAACATACAGCTTTATCTCATGTTTGAGGACAATCCTCAAGTTTCTGTACCAGTCCAGAAAATTGCTCCGGATAGTTTGTCCTTCTCAAGGACGGATCGCAATGACAAAGTTACTTGATGTGTTTGATGCCATGGTAATCTACAGAGATAAATATGCAAAGTATAAGTATCATGCCATGAAGTTATTTAATACGGTCTTTAATTAAATACGCCTCCCACTATTTTACTCAAAACAATGACCCTCATCATTGATTCGGAAAATCCCGTTGGAAGATTTTCTAGTGGGCCAAGATCCATATTTCACCTAGCTTTAAGTCACTTTGGCTGATCACCCAAAAATTCGATTATTTAGGTAGGAAACACTTTCCGATTGCATCTCATGCAACTCTTGGATAGTTGGGTGAATAACTCTTATTCTAATCCATCACATGGACTAAAGCCCAACTTATGAGCCTCTAAGCCTTTCAATCCTATTGAAGTTGGCTTAGTTAAGTCAAACCCAATGGATAGCAGTTGAACATTACATTTGTCCCATCGCGCCTTACTATTATAGATAAAGGTACCCGCTTTGGCGGACCCACACTTAATCGATAGTAGTCTTGACGAGTGCCATGCATCGGAAGGCCTTTAAATGTGACTTAATATTTCCTTTTGAGGGATTTGATTAAAACTTGATCTCATCATTTGTTAAACTCTTTAACTTACTATTTTCATACATGCATCTCATACATATATTAGTTAAACATCTTTTAACATACTATATACATACATGCATCTCATACATATATAAGGTAAATAAATGTGATATGGTTATGGCCCCTAACGCATTGATTCTCCCAAGCCAATGAGAGAATCTAAACTAAAACCTAGGAGCGTCCAAGCTTCTCCAAGCAAGATCTCCCACGTGATAGCGTCTTCTTGTCTCCATCATTACATTACATAAACAGAAACCTCATTTTACATATGAGGGGAGTGAGATGAGAAAAGAAGATACATATGGAATATAAGAGAAAGGCACGGCACGCAGGCCGTATTTCAAAATATAAACCAAAAGGTAAAAGGACTAAGGCCATAACCATTCACCATACATCACCAAATAAATAGTAACAACCAATAATAACACATAATCATTATTATTATTAATTTCATAAATTAGAGATTTCAAAATCTGAATTTTGAAAACATAACATATATATATATAATAAATCACATTTATTATAATAGATGTTACTATAAATCATATTTATTGCAATTGTTGTTACCACAAATCACATTTATTGTAATTGACATAAATCACATTTATTCAATTAACATAAATCACATTTATTGTAACAAATCACATTTATTGTAATTGATATAAATCACATTTCAAAATATGAATTTTGAAAGCGTAACATATATATAATAAATCACATTTATTACAATTGATGTTACTATAAATCACATTTATTGTGATTGATATAAATCACATTTCAAAATCTGAATTTTGAAACCGTAACATATATATAATAAATCACATTTATTATAATTGATGTTACTATAAATCACATTTATTGTGATTGATATAATTATTAAATGGTGAGATAAAATTTCAAAATTTGAATTTCGAAATTACACACTACGCAGAGGTAGCACGGGGGTCCCGCTGGAAATTCCGAAATTCCGAAGTGTGCCTCGCTTCCTTGGTGGCTAGGGCGTCAACCTTTCAACCCTAAAACCGCAAGGCCCGTGGAACACTTCACGTTGCAGGAACGACGGCTACGGTTTCAACACTTGGAACCTCAGCCGCAACAACATGAACTTTTCATGTCCAAACCCCTTAACGCCGCCAACACAGAATCGAAAACAATCATGTTTAACATCAACATTTGATGCCATCGCAGAACATAATAAGGATTCGTAACCAATGTACATATCGCATATATACACAAACATGCAATAGACATATATATCATATACATACGAAAATCACAGAAACAAGGTTTCGCAAACCAGATGCAAACGATTTTCAAAAACAATTTTCAGAAAATGATTCACATTACAAACATGTTATCATACATAACAGATAAACCACGTAATAGAATCATGGTTTCGCAAGCGGCTCTGATACCACTGTTGGGAATTTGCGTATAAAACAAAAGAAACGCAGCGGAAAAATTCCCATCGAAGGATCCTTGCGAATGGTCATGATTCATGATTCGAAAGTTTACCTCTTGAAGCGATGGTTGTTTGTTGAAATTCGTCTATCACGAACACCGCACGAACGGTGTCTCTAGAGGTATCCACACGAGCGGATTCCGTGAGCGTCCAACGTCACGAACCGAAGCGTCTCTGTCTCACAGTGCTAGCTTCAAAATCGAGACTTTGTTGTTCACACTTACTCTCTTTTGTGCGGCTAGGTTATCAACCGTCTAGGCACAACAACTTAAGTGGTTTACTTATAGTAGCACCTCCTTAAGTGAGTTAGTGAGCAGCATTTGACCTAAGCCCATCTACTATGCGCTAGGCCCAATAGGAAAGTCCAACTTTCTTTTAATGCTTCTTTTAATCCGCTCTTTTGTGTGTGACCCTATAGGTTCCCAATACGTTAGCAGTAATATTAAATCCCATTTAATATTACAAACAGTGAGCGGTATCTAGCAATACATCACTACTACCTAAGTAGTGAGAAAGTCAGTGATTTGACGAAACCTTTCTGTGACAAATATTCATGTGCATTATTATCCCTTTGTCCATATACCTATATTGAACACAAGGCATAGAATGTGTCAACCTTGTATGGTTCAATATCATGTTCCCTGATACCCGAGTATACTTAACAACAAATGAGGTCAATATCTCATATTGACTCATTTCAAAGACGACTCATGCATTTTACAGCCTCACTCTATCGGGGGCCCACAGATATTACTCCCGTTATGTAGGAGGGACAAATTCCATCTAGGTCACTCACATCCCTCTCGCATGGCTCGTGGTATGCCAAATGATCGTCTTTTTATTCATCCTATTACAGTTGACGTTTGACGTTATTAATGCACACGACTCCTCATGTAGGGATCGTAGTGATTTCAGTCGAAGGATTACATACACCATTGTCACTATGAGAACTACTTATGACACTCACATAACGCTCCATGTAGTGTTCTCATGGTGGGTCAATCCAAGACATCATTACCTTAATGTGTACCTATGTGGCAACTCGATATCTCATATCTATGACCCGTGAGATGTG
>CM061069.1:3121496-3139336 GCA_030762895.1 Sophora flavescens | reverse complement strand
TCAAAATCTACTCTTATCCTTTTGATTTGACCCACGGTCACAGTCAAATTCCCCATCCGTGTGGCACGTCTACCCTTTCTACCGGTAGACTGGGTCTTGACCGCCGCATGAAGGAGGTATATCCTCATGATCACCCATGTATACCCGCTAAACACAAAAAAAAAAACTTGTTAGTATGTCAGATAAATATCAAACATAACTTATAAATATCGATCAACGTACATAAACATAACTTATAAATATCAACGTAAACATATAATATGCCAAACTTGATGGTAATATCAAACTAAACTTACTTTGTGGTCAATTAGTAAAGTTCTCCCATAACCTTTCTTGGTGATCATTACGAGTAGGCATGTACATCATCCACTTCATTTTCCTCATTGAAATTAGGCACTCGTGTTGAGAAAGAAGGAGTATCGTAAATATCAAGAGTTGAATCGTGATTTCCCTCACTACCATTATACATGTTTTTTCCCGGAGAACCACCCACCACCTTTGTTAGAAGGATCACGGATATAAAACACTTGCTTTGCTTGGGGATGCCATGATGAAAGGTTCCTCTTTATTACCTACCTTACTAAGGTCCACCAATTTGAATCCTAACTCACCTGCTTGCACCCCTTGTTACCGCGACCCACTGACATTTAAAAACAGTACTCTAAACTTCGTGGTAATCAACCTCCCATATCTCTTCAATGATTCCAAAGTATGAAACCGATGCCATAACGGGTTTTTATCTTTCGAACTAGAGAAATGCATGGACTCAAAGACGCACTTCATAACCCCACTGCTTTTGCATAGTAATTTTGCCATCCTCGGACTTTGTATAGAAGGAAAACTTATTGATATCGCACTCCACTCAAAGATATGACATCAAAGTTAGGCCCCTGTGCTAGCCATTTTAATGTAGCAGTATAGTTCTATCCTTTGCAATTTTTTCTTTAAACCAGCTCAAGAAAGCTTGTTATGCTTGTTCAAACACCATTTTTCATTCATTCTAGGGTAAGTTTCATTGATGATGCTTTTATGCTCACATAAGTATGGTTCAACCTCATCGTTGTTATTCAATGTATACAAATGTGCTTTGAAGCACTTCCTCCCGATCCATGCTCTTAACAGTGATACCGTGTACCCTTACCATCATATCTTCCTTCGTGACGAGACTTCTAAGCCCTACAGTTCCGCTCCGACATGTAGTCCGTACAAAACTCAATAGCTTCTTCCGCAACATACCTTTCAACAATAGATGCTTCGGGATGGTGTGGATTTTTCATATATCCTTTCAGATCTTCATGTATCGCCAACCGCATATCCACCTTAAATAAACGGACCGCACAATCTAATCTCCCTCACTAGATGAACAATCAAATGAACCATGATGTCAAAAATGAAGGTGGAAAATACATCTCCAATTGGCACAATACAATGGCTGCCTCATTTTCCAACTCATCCAAATTTTTAGTGTCAATGACCTTACTACATATAGCATTGAAGAATAAGCATAACCTAGTAATGGCATGTCCGACTTTTTAGGCAATATGTCACGTAATGGCCACCGTAGTAGTTGTTGCATCAAGACATGACAATCATGAGACTTTAAGCCAACTAATTTGAGACCTTTCATTGAGACAAGTCTTCTCGATATTTGAAGAGTAACCCTGTGGCACTTTGACTCCGTAGACATTCACAAAACTTCTTTTCTCTTTTTTTGATAAAGTATGACATGCTGGGGGAAAATAAGTCTTCTTATCCCCCCACTTTAAGTGGAGCTAATCGCTTCTCGTATACCCATCGCAACTAGATCCAGCATTTACATTCACACCATCATTTGTCTTGCCTTGAATGTTGAGAAGCCGCTCCGATTAAACTGTCACACACATTTTTCTCTACATGCATCACATCAATACAATGTCTTACATCAAGCTTGCACCAATATGGAAGATCAAAGAAGATCGACCTCTTCTTCCATATTTTCTTCTCTGTAGCCTTCTTCCCGGGTCTTCCCATAGATAACATTAGTGTTGTTCACCCTTTCATAAACATGCTCTCCAAATAAGGCCACCGGAGCAATTTCATTCTCCTAAGTCCATTGAAAGCTTTCCTCAATCTACGATAAGGATGATTAGGTCGAGAGAAATCTCCGATGCCTAAGGTAAACCGCCTTCCTTCCATGTTGCAGTTGATGGTAACATGTGCCTTCTTCACATATTGGACATGCTTTATGCCCCTTAACACTATACCCACACAGTTCCCGTATGTTGGAAAGTCATTGATGGTGCAAAATAACATGGCACGCAATCTGAATGTCTCACTGTAATACCCGCCGATCACATCAACGCCTTCATCCCACATCATTCTCAAGTCTTCAATCAAGGGACTCGATAAACATCAATATCATTTCCTGGCTGTTTAGGACCCGAAATCATCATACTTAACATAATGTATTTGCGCTTCATGCACAACCAAGGAGACAAGTTGTAAATTACAAGGAGAACAGGTCATGAACTATGAATACTACTTAAGTTTCCATATGGATTCATTCCATCTGTAGCAAGTCCAAGCCTGAGGTTTCGGGCTCATTGCCGAAATCCGAAACAAACTATCAATTCTCTTCATTGCAAAGAATCGGCCGATGGCTTAAGTCGCCCATCACACTTCCTCTCATCTCGCATGCCATCTAATGTTCTTTGCGTCATTTACATTAGCAAACAATCGCTTGAACCGCTGGAATCACGGAAGATACCATAACACCTTCGCAGGAGGACCTTTGGTGACCACATCACAACTAGAATCACCATCCTTCACTTTGTAGCGTGATACCCCACACCTAGGGCACTCGTGCATCTCTTCAAACTCTTTCCTCGTACAATATGCAATCACCGGGGCAAGCGTGTATTTTCTTATACTCCATACCCATCGGACACAATATCTTCTTCGCCTCATAGTTTTGAGATGGCAATGTGTTGCCTTCTGAAGCATTTCTTTCAACAACTCAAGCAATTCTAAAAGCTTTTATCGCTCCACCCATTTCTCGCCTTCACATTGAACAATCTTAACACCGCCGACAACCGTGTGAAATTAGTGCACCCGGATACAAAGCCACTTGCGATCACCGCACAAAGTATCATACACATGTGCGCGCCGAAAAGACTCTTGCCCAACATCACGGATCATGTCCTCTAGTCCATCGCCCATTTCCACGCTCATCAACTTCCTCTCTATCCGACACCCTCGACCTGTCTAACGATTCACCATGGCATATCCATGTTGTATAACTCTTGCAAATCCCCTCACAAATAAGATGATCACGTATCTCCTCGCCTTCTAGTCGTCTCTCATTCAAACAGCTTAACACAAGGACAATAAAACCTTCCGCTACCACTATCGTGAGCATTTGTTTTTGCAAACCGTAGAAAATCTTCCACTCCATTCTCATACTCATCACTTGTCCGCCTAGCATTCATCCAACCGCGATCCATGACTAAACCAATACCTTCCTACTTAGTCCAACATATTCATCAACCACTTCTTATGACAGGGTATGGCCCTATCCCATTCGAGAAGAAACTTTTTCAACATTCGGTTAACGCTAGTGCTTAACTCTCATGCTCATACTCGACAAAATTTTGGCAGCATTTCTCGCTGTCTCCGACGTACACTACTTGAACGCCGATGACATCCACCACGTATAAAGTATGCACCGGAGAACAAAAGGAAATGTATCAATCCGAACTTTCATCAAGTATATAACATTAGAATCAATGAATAACTATTTTAACTGAATTAAGAAAAAGTTTTTTCCCAAACTGTCCAACTTTGGACAATTCAAGATCCAACACAATGAGCTGTACATTAGCACGCACACGTACGCTCATTAGTATTGCATCTCAAACGGAAACTAAGGCTTTACTAAATAATTAACATTAAGAAAAATAATAAAACACTCCAATCCCCAAGTCCAAAGGCAAACAAAAAAACCAAACGATAAAAATGGAGAGGAGAAAGCTTACTGGGTGTGGGAAGAACACTCACGTAAAACCGTAATAAATAATTGATGAATATTCCGCTTAATATTCTGCTCGGACTGAGTGCACCTATACAAAAAGTCATATTTCATGAACTGACTTTTCCATTTCTAAAACATAAAATGCAGCTGGCTATTTAGCAATAATATGAAGAACGCACAAAGACGAGTAGATGAATCACTTAACGAATACTTAACAAAACGCTAACAAAAAAGTATACGAAGACCCAATTACAAATTTTCTAAATATTCAAGGACGCAATTACAAATTTTAAAATATAAGAATCTATATGAGAATTCGCACAGCTTCCACCCCACAAAGACACGTACGTTATATTCACTTGCACCAAAACAAAAGCATGGTACATGCAAGGAAGATTTTCTCAAAAATGTTGAGCTTGCTTGATTGAGTTTATAAAAATGCATATGTAATTCATTAATAGTTGTTGATATGAGTCGATAGTTCATAAAAAGTAGTGAAAAAACATAAGCAGCGGGCGTGCATCATTATAAGAGCATGTGTATTTTGGCAACCTAGGAAATAGAAACATGTAAGGGTGGTCCTATCTCTATTTGTTCTCGTGGACTCTAATTTTTTGCATGTTCCAACTTTTAACTCAATTACATATCCCGGAAAGTACTATGCAAATGCTAACCGAGAAGAGAAAATTAGCATTGAACCAAATGGATAAATCAAGCATACAACAACTATCGTGTAGCATCCGAGGCTTCGAGATATTTCCAAAAATTCAAAATTTAGTTCAAATAACTTTGCCTAACATTATAGTCCAAACACCTTGGGGACAACTTTGGCAAGACTTTTATCCATTCAATAAGAAACAAGACAAAGATATTCATCAAGATTTCACAGACAAAATTCATTTACATCAATGCATGGAAGTCACATGACACATGCATACTCCCCCTTATATATATAAAAGAGCTAAACTTAAGCACCTTAATCAATTTCATTAGACTATCAATATCAAAACCTTTCTCCCTAAAAATTATACCATACATATGTAACCAAATGGATCATATAATTGTAAAATGTAAACCATAATCATCATAATTGAACCAAAAATAAGTTATAATGATTGAGAATTATGAACCCCGGTATCATAAGGATCTTTTTTTATAAGCAAAATTGTATTAAATGATAAATCAAAGCCCAAGAACCAGCACAAGTGGTGCCAATAAATGAGAAAAACATGCCTTATAAAAAAGAGCTGCAAAACACATAGCAAGAAAAAACAGAACACCAAAAGTACACCAAAAAGAAAACAAATGTGCATAAAACCAAAGCTACTAGCAAATACAAAACAAGTAGGGGCAAATGCTGATATAGAGATACACACCCCAGCCTAGTGCACACACAAATAAAAAACAGAAAATCATTACTCCTAAACCGTAGCAACAAAAGATAGTAGCACCTGAACACAAATCACAAAGCTGCGTAAAAATCACCAACCCAACCGATAAATAGAGCAAGCAAGTCAAGTCAGATGTAAACACGAAGAAGGATTTAAACACCACAAAAAGAATGAACACCGTTTTCCGGGGTGATAGCGGCAAGAGGAGCTCTCTGTGAGGGGCAATGGAGGTGAGGAATGGGGTTTTCAGGGAGGGACAGGTGTGAGCCGCTCGTTAGCAGAGAAAGAATGGGAGTGTTAGGGAGGCAGCGATAAGGGTTGGAGACAAGGGAGGAGATGACAGAGGAGATGAACGCACAGCGTTAGGGAGGAGGGAGTGTTTTCTGCTTAAGCTAGGGTTCATAATCTGAAAAAATGGGATAAAGTGCGGAAGAGAAGGGGAGGGAAAAAGAAAAATTGGGACTATTACACATCGGTTATATGAAAACCGATGTGTTAAACATCTTATACACACGGCTATAGCAGAACCGATGTGTAAACATTAAACTTTTAAATTCTGATTTTTTCTTTTAAATTTTATACATCTTAATAAAACCGATGTGTAAAAGTAATATTTTATTTTCTTTTTTTTTCTTTATAATTTTCTACATCGGCTATATAGAAACCGATGTGTAAAAGTAAGATATTATTTTCTTTTTTTTTTTTTTTATAATTTTCTACATCGGTTATATAGAAACCGATGTGTAAAAGTAATATTTTATTTTATTTTATTTTCTTTATAATTTTCTACATCAGTTATTTAGAAACCGATGTGTAATACTTTGGTTTTAATTTCAAAAATGCCACCGCCTCGTTTTACACACCGGTTTCTGAAAAACTGATGTGTAAACTCCGATGTAGAATCCCTTTTCTGCACTAGTGATTTTCATGTATGACCATGTTCAAGCCAAGAAAGGTAAACTTGAAAGTAGATTTTCTTAAGAGGTATAATTTTATGTTTACCCTTGTGATTCATTACCTTGGCTATGAATGTGTTGAGGTGTTGATTGTACAATATGGAAATGTGTTACACCTATTTGCTACATTTTATGGTTTCTATCAATTTTCATTTGATCCCGGAGGTTGGGTGTGTGTACATAAAAAGAATAAATGGTTTCCCAATAAAAGGAAATAAAAAGATCCACCCTAGAAGAGTCATTGCAAGTTGTAGAGAAAATAAATAAAAATGTCTTTTGGTATTGACTTAACTTCAAAATGGCATATATGTCTTTCATTTGATGTAGGGATTGAAGTCATAAATTCGAGGACGAATTTTCTTAAAGAAGGAGGGTATGATATGTGCCAAGGGGGCAAGTAAACTTTTCAAAAATAATGATATGAGCCCAATGAAGACCATGAATCAAGAAGAAATTGAAGGACTTTGATGAAAATCTTATTTTCATGAACGGTGAACCATCTGACTTATTTTGGTTGTATCTTGAGCTGTGGGTCTCCGATTGATGCATTCTTTGGTGCGTTGGAAAGCTTAGGAAATTTCCTACAAATCATATCTCAGGCATCTTGACCAAATTCGGCTTATTTCATGATTAAATTAATGGTGGCAGTTATGGACGAATTTTACACGAGTTTATTAGACTTTTATGTTTTGTTAATTATGTGGGAGTTACACTTTTAATTTAAGAAATAAGTGTGGCTGCTACATAATGATAGAGAGAGGGTAATAAGTCACTATTAAGTGGCTGAGTTAAGTGTGAGTTTAGTAAGGCATGAATAGGCTAGTTATGTGGGGGTTATGGAATCATTTGGGAAGACAAAGGGTGAAGCCAAAATGTTGCCACCACACCCCTATATGTAACATGCCTAAACACATGAAAAAACAACTTGGATGTTGAATTTGGATTAAATCCATTTGTGAGGGAATTGTCTCTCTTGGTTCTTGGTTGAGCCATCTTGTTCTTATCAAGAATCCACGATTCTTGTGGCGAACCTCACTTGGCTTATCAAACTCTCTAGTTTGTGGCGCCATCACCATCTCTAATCTTCACCATTTTCATATTTTCTTCCTTTTATGTTACAACTCAATTCTGACTTGGATTTGTAATTGGTAAAATTCAACCAAAAAGATCATCAAAGGCAACCTCACCATTTGGTTGTCATCACTAGACCCCACAAAGGGTGTTGGTCGATTAAGACAATAGGATCGTGGTCAAGGAAGTCGAAATCCGCTAAGGAGTGTGTAACAACTCACTTGCCGAATCAACTAGCCCCGAAATGGATGGCGCTGAAGCGCGCGACCTATACCCAGTTGTCGGGGCAAGGTCCTTGCCCCGATGAGTAGGGAGGGCGCGAAGCCATCGCAAAACCCGGGCGTGGAGCCCGGTGGAGCAATGCCGTCGGTGCAGATCTTGGTGGTAGTAGCAAATATTCAAATGAGAACTTTGAAGGCGGAAGAGGGAAAAAGGTTCCATGTGAACGGCACTTGCACATGGGTTAGTCAATCCTAAGGGACGGGGAAGTCCGTCTCGATAGCGCCCGAGCACGCACCAAAGGAATTGGGTTAAAACTCCCGAACCGGACGTGGCGGCCGACGGTAAACGTTAGGGAGTCCTAAATAGTTATCTTTTTCTGCTTAACATCGCCCACCCCGAAACGACTTAGGCGAGAGGGAGTGGTCCAAAGGCCGGAAGAGCACAAAGATGTCGGGTCGTACTCATAACCGCATCGTTCTCCAAGGTGAACAAATTTTTAGTCGATGGAACAATGTAGGCAAGGGAAGTTGACAAAATGGATCCGTAACCTCGGAAAAGGATTGGCTTTGAGGGCTGGGCACGGGGTCCTGGGCCCCAACCCGCCGATCGTCGGTGGGATCGCTCGAATCCGCTCCCGCGGCCAAAGCTGGTCGTCGTGGCTTGGCTTGGGACGGTTTGGGAATGGGCCCTTCCGGGCCTCTTCCCAGGCGTCGAATACCGATCGAACTGGTACAGGATAAGGGGAATCCGATTGTTTAATTAAAACAAAGCATTGCGATGGTCCCCGCGATTGTTGACGCAATGTGATTTCTCGCCCGTGCTTTGAATGTCAAAGTGAAGAAATTCAACCAAGCGCGGGTAAATCATGAGGAGTAACTATGACTCTCTTAAGGTAGTCAAATGCCTCATCATCTAATTAGTGACGCGCGTGAATGGATTAACGAGATTCCCACTGTCCCCGTCTACTATCCAACTAAAACCACAACCAAGGGAAACGGGCTTGGCGAATCAATGGGGAAAGAAGACCCTGTTGAGCTTGACTCTAGTCCGACTTTGTTGAACAAAAGGGTAAAAGATCGTTTGATTCTGATTTCCATTATGAATACGAACCGGGAAAGCGTGGCCTATCGATCCTTTAGTCCTTCGGAATTTGAAGCTAGAGGTGTCAGAAAAGTTACCACAGGGATAACTGGCTTGTGGTAGCCAAGCATTCATAGCGACGTAGCTTTTTGATCCTTCGATGTCGGCTCTTCCTATCATTGTGAAGCAGAATTCACCAAGTGTTGGATTGTTCACCCACCAATAGGGAACGTGAGCTGGGTTTAGATCGTCGTGAGACAGGTTAGTTTTACCCTACTGATGACACTGTCGCAATTGTAATTCAACCTAGTACGAGAGGAACCGTTGATTCGCACAAGTTATTGGAACCGTGACTCAAACGGTTGGCGGGTTGCCAACAAGTGTCGCGATAAGCCAAGGAGCAGGGGACGATTGTCCAAGTGCACGTGAACGGGTCAAGACGCCCGATATGGTGACGTGTGGCTCAGCCCTGGGTGCACGTGGGCAAGTCCGGGAGCCCGACCGTGGGTCACGCGATCGAGCCGGTGAGGCAAGGAACCGAAGGAGCAAGGGTCGAGTCAACGAGTCCTGGTGGGGAAATCCTGATTCCCGGTGCAAGTGGTCGGTTCAAGATGCTCGATATGGCTCATTCGGTGCGTAGTCCTGGTGCATCGGGCACAGGTCCCTGGTGCACATGATGCCTGCTTAGGCTCGGTCGGTGCGGTCGGGAACCAAGGATGCATGGGTCTAGTGTACAGGGTACATGTCCCCGGTGTGGTTGAAAAATCATGAAAGAACTCGACCTTCATGAAATGCCACGAGATATTGGAGGAACCTTCGGTATAACATTCTTAGCGTGCCTGCAAAAAAACAGCTCAAAATTCATTTTGTAGCTTAGTTTCCTTGTATCCAAATTGTCGCATATCCCTGATTTCGGTTGAAAAATCACCACCTTCATGAAATACCACGAAACTTGATCGAAACCTTGGGAATATTATAAGTATGGTGCCTGCAAAAAATCAGCTCAAAATTCGATGGCTAGACCCATTTTCCATTTTTTGGGATTTGTTTCGGTTTTCCAATATGAAAATTGATTAAAAAATGGTAAGGTGAAAAATACTGTAAATTTTTAGTCCCCTAGCTCCTATTTTTATATGCATCCCTACAAAAAATCAGGCCAAAATTCGACCTCTAGCTTGGAAAAAAAGAGTATGTCTCCCCAGCAAAAAGGATGTCTTGTGCTGGAAAATCATGAAAAATCACCACCTTCATGAAATGTCACGAAACTTGGTGGAAATCTTGGTAATATTATAAGTATGTTGGCTACAAAAAATCAGATCAAAATTCGATGGCTAGACCCATTTTCCATTTTTTGGGATTTGTTTCGGTTTTCCACTTTGAAAATTGATAAAACAAAAATGGTATGGTGAAAAATTATGTCAATTGTTCGTCCCCTAGCTCCCATTTTTATAAGCATCCCTGCAAAAAATCAGGCCAAAATTCAACCTCTAACTTGGAAAAAAATAGTATGTCTCCCCAGCAAAAAGGATGTCTTGTGCTAGAAAATGGGTCTTTGCATATTATGCTATTATAGGGGGGGACCGGGAGGCGGCCGCGGGGAAATATGTGGGCATCGGATTGGACCATTTTTGTGGGATTTTCCATGGTGTGTCGAGGCTTATGGGTGAGGCTACTCGACCTTAGTTGTGGATGGACGTTGAATTAGGATATGCCCTTCGGGGCGGATCCGCAACATGAAAGGATGCGTGATCGTCCTGATGTGACCAAGGTGGGGGAATGGTGCACCGGGCACAGGTCCCTGGATCTGGCTCCGTCGGTGCGGAAAGGAACCATGGGAACGAGGGAATGGTGCACCGGGCACGGGTCCCCGGATGCACCAGGTGCCGGATCTGGCTCGGTTTGTGCGGAGAAGAACCAAGGGAACGAGGGAATGGTACACCGAGTACGGGTCCCCAGGTGCACCAGATTCATGGTTTGGCTCGGTTTTGCTCGGTGTGGTGCACCATATTCATGACATGGCTCGGTGCGGTGCACCAGATTCCTGATTTGGCTCGTCCGCACCAAATTCATGACTTGATCCGGTGTGGTGCACCGGATTCATGGTTTGGCTCGGTGTGGTGCACCAGATTCCTGACTTGGCTCGGTGTGGTGCACCAGATTCCTGACTTGGCCAGGTCTGGTGCACCAGATTCCTGACTTGGCTCGGTGTGGTTCACCAGATTCATGACTTGGCACGGTCCGGAGCACCGGATTCATGACTTGGCCCGTCTTGTGCACCGGGATCTCGGTTTGGCTCGGTTTGGTGGCCCTGATTCCTGACTAGGCTCTGTGGTGCACCGATTCATGATTTGGCTCGGTGTGGTGCACCGATTCCCGACTTGGCTCCGTGCAGTGCACCAGATTCCTGACTTGGCTTGGTGTAGTGCACCAGATTCATGACTTGGCTCGGTGTGGTGCACGATATTCATGATTTGGCTCAGTCTGGTGCACCAGATTCCTGATTTGGCTAGGTGTGGAGCACCAGATTCATGACTTGGCGCGATCTAGAGCACCGGTTTGGTGGACCCGATTCATGGTTTGGCTCCGTCTGGTGCACCAGATTCATGACTTGATCCGGTGTGGTGCACCAGATTCATGATTTGGCTCGGTGTGGTGCACCAGATTCCAGACTTGGCTCGGTCTGCTGCACCAGATTCATGACTTGGCTCGATCTAGTGCCCAGATTCCTGACTTGGCTTCTGTGGTGCACCGATTCCGGTTTGGCTCGTGTGGTGCACCGGTTTCGACTTGGCTCATGTGGTGCAACGATTCCCGACTTGGCTCGGCCTAGTGAACCAGATTCCTGACTTGGCTCGATGTGGTGGACCAGATTTATGACTTGGCTCGGTGTGGTGTACCAGATTCCTGACTTGACTCGGTCTGGTGCACCAGATTCCTGACTTGGCTCGGTGTGGTGCACCAGATTCATGATTTGGCTCGATTTGGTGCACCAGATTCCTGACTTGGCTCGGTGTGGTGCACCAGATTCCTGACTTGGCTCGGTATGGTGTACCAGATTCCTGACTTGGCTCGATGTGGTGCACCAGATTCACAATTTGCTCGGTCTGGTGCACTAGATTCCTGATTTGGCTCGGTCGGTGCGGACAGGAACCAAAGTTGCAAGGGTCTGGTGCACATGGCACCGACCGGTTGAAGGTGTTGGTGCAGGAATATGGAGGTTCATTTTGGGTGGCTAGTGACTCGTGCACCATGTTGAAAATGTTACATTGCATCGCCCGTGACTCGTGCATGACCACCGTGCTTTCGGACACGCCGCAGATACACCAAGCACCGACGGGTAAATGTTGTAATACAAGCTTGATATCATTCACCTGACCCCCCTAGACTTTTTAGAAGGCATGGTTGAAAAGCAAACCTGTAAACCAGGGAGTGGTTGTAGCCTAGGTTCCTTGCCGTCGAACTGTCGCATATCCCTGATTTCGGTTGAAAAATCATAAAAACTCATAACCTTCATGAAATGCCACGAAACTTTGTTGGCACCTTGGAAATATTATAAGTTGTGTGCCTGCAAAAAATCAGCTCTAAATTCGATGGCTGGACCCATTTTCCATTTTTTGGGAATTGTTTCGATTTTCCACTTTGAAAATTTATAAAAAAAAAGGTATGGTGAAAAATTCAGGCATTTTTTTCGTCCCCTAGATCCCATTTTTATAAGCATTCCTGCAAAAAATAAAGCCAAAATTCGACCTCTAGCTTGAAAAAAAAGAGTATGTCTCCCCAACAAAAAGGATATCTTGTGCTGGAAAATGGGTCTTTGCATATTATGCTATTATAGGGAGGAGAGGTTCTAGCCTGACCTGGTGCCAAGCCTGGTGCACCATGGTCGCCCACCCCAAACGACTCTTTGGGCGCGGGCGGGCCTGGGGCATGCCCGAGAGGCAGCCGTGGGGAAAAATGTGGGCATCGGATTGGACCCTTTTTGTGGGGATTTTCCACTTCGTGTTGAGGATTCATGGGTGTGGCTCCTCGACCTTGGTTGTGGATGGACGTTGTGTTAGGTTATGCCTTTCGGGGCGGATCCGCAACACGAAGGGACGTGTGATCTTCCGGATGTGACCAAGGTGGGGGTCCCCAACACCAAATGGGTTGAAGGCGCACCGTAAAGGATCCTCGCAATGTGGCTGGCACCCATTTTAGAAACGTTGGCTTTCGAAATTTTGTCAATTTCGATTTTAAAAATGTTGGCTTTCGATTTTATCAATTTCGTGGGGTACTTGATGGTGTGGCGAGGTGTGGGTGCACCGTTCCTCGACCTTGGTTGTGGATGGACGTGGTGTTAGGTGATGATGCCTTCCGAGGCGAGCCGAAGCACCAAGAGACGGGTGATCGTCTGAAGTGGCCTTGTAAGGGGGTGCTCAAACACCAGATCGGCTAAGGTGCATCGAAAAGGATCCTCGCGTTGTTGTTGGTTTTTAAAAATGTTGGCTTTCGATATTTATCAATTTTGTGGGATGGTGTGGTGAGGTGTGGATGCGTGGCTCCTCGACCTTGGTTGTTGATGGACGTGATGTTAGGTGATGACTTCGGGTGGGCCGAAGCACCAAGAGATGGGTGTTCGTCTCAAGTGGCCTTGGAAGGGGTGTCCAACACTAGATCGGATGAAGGCGCATTAGAAAGGATCATCGTGATGTTTTTGGTTTTTAAAAATGTTGGCTTTCGATATTTATCAATTTCGTGGGGTACTCGATGGTGTGGCTAGGTCAGGTGCCCTGATCCTCGACCTTGGTTGGGATGGACGTGGTGTTAGGTGATGCCTTTCGGGCGAGCCGAATGACCAAGAGATGGGGATCATCTAGAAGTGGCCTTATTAGGGGTGCCCAATACCGATCGGTCAAGGCTCATCGCCAGGATCCTCGCGATGTTGTTGGTTTTTAAAAATGTTGGCTTTCGATATTTATCAATTTTGTGGGGTACTCGATGGTGTGGCGAGGTTGTGGGTGCGTGGCTCCTCGACCGTGGTTGTTGATGGACGTGGTGTTAGGTGACGCCTTTCGGGGCGGAGCCGAATCACCAAGAGACGGGTGATCGTCCTGAAGTGGCCTTGTTAGGGGTACCCAACACCAGATCGGCTGAGGCGCATCGGAAAGGATCCTCGCGATGTTTTTTGTTTTTAAAAATGTTGGCTTTCGATATTTATCAATTTTCTGGGGTACTCGATGGTGTGGCGAGGTTGTGGGTGCGTGGCTCCTCGACCTTGGTTGTTGATGGACGTGGTGTTAGGTGATGCCTTCCGGGGCGGAGCCGAAGCACCAAGAGATGGGTGTTCATCCTGAGGTGGCCTTGGATGGGGTTTCCAACACCAGATCGGCTGAAGGTACATTAGAAAGGATCATCGCGATGTTTTTGGTTTTTAAAAATGTTGGCTTTCGATATTTATCAATTTCATGGGGTACTCGATGGTGTGGCGAGGCTGTGGTTGCCCGGCTCCTCGACCTTGGTGGTGGGTGGACGTGGTGTTAGGTGATGCCTTTCCGGGCGGAGCCGAAGCACCAAGAGATGGGCGATCTCCTGAAGTGGCCTTGTTAGGGCTGCCCAACACCAGATCGGTGAAGGCACATCGCAAGGGATCCTCGCGATGTTTTTGTTTTTAAAAATGTTGGCTTTCGATATTTATCAATTTTGTGGGGTACTCGATGGTGTGGCGAGGTTGTGGTGCGTGGCTCCTCCACCTTGGTTGTTGATGGACGTGGTGTTAGGTGATGCCTTCCAGTATGAGCCAAGCACCAAGAGATGGGTGTTCGTCCCGAATGTTGTGGTAGTGGCTACGATCTTAAGAGGGGGTGGTGAATTGAGATATTGAAAACTTATTTAACAATTTAAAGTAAAACAGTGTTTCTTTTAAAGAAAATTGGTTTTCACTCAATTTTAATTCCCAAGAATTAGGTTATGGAACAAGTAATGATGACAAGAAGAATTATAAGTAGTAACAACAGATTTTAACACAGATTGCAGATTTAAAGATTCAAGTTTAACAAGTATATGGAGTTTAGGGATTAGAAGAACATGCAAATCGATTTATCCTGGTTCGGCTACCTCCTCTGGTAAGCCTACATCCAGTCCCACAGCTCTGTGGATTTCTTCACTATAATCAACAATTACACAATTCTAATTACAGTAACACAAGGATACCCTCCTTGCTTGAAAAGTCTCCAGAAAGCACACTAGATTTCATTACCCAAGGATCCCTTCTATCCTTGTTGAACCCTAAGAGATACCCTCTCTTAGTCACGCTAATTCACAAAAAGAATTGAATAGAAGCAAGACTCTAAAAGCCTGATAATACAAATTGAAGTTCTAACTATCACACTTTTCTCAGAGATGAAGCACTTTGTTTCACAATCAGATTGAGTTGCGTTTATTGTATATGTTGTTGTTGTTGTTGTTGTTGTTAAAAAGTGTTCCTTTGATCACTCTTTATATAGAAGACAGATTATAGCCGTTGGGATCATTTAAGACAGATTTGGATCTGATTTAACAAAATCCGCTTTCTTGATTCTTGATCTCCAAATGTGATTCTGTTTGATCTTTGTAGAGATTGCGTCCTTCTTGAGATATAATTGTTTCCATCTGAAAGGATAGCCAAGTCTTTTTGAAGAGTAATTAATCCGCGTTTATTTGAAGAGAAAAATATCCAAGTTATTTTGAAGATAAAAATATCCGTGTCCATTTGCCACGTCAGCAGATAGGAGTATTAGCTCAAGGTTATTGGACAGGCTCCAACTGGTAGATGAGCTTTATATATCATGTAAGTGGACGGAGCTTCTTATTTACATCAGTGGACGCGCGCTTCTGTTTCATCAGTGGACGCGAGCTCCTTTTTACATCAGTGGACGTGAGCTTCTGTCATATCAGTGGATGCGCTCTTCTTTTACATCAGTGGACGCGTGCTCCAAGTGCCACGTCAGCAGACGAGATCTTCTGTTTTCTTAGTGGACGCGCTTCTTGTGCCACGTCAACAGAAGAGATCTTCTGTTTCTTTCAGTGGACGCGCATCATGTGCCACATTAGCAGACGAGCTCTTCTGTTTCTTTTAGTGGACGCGCTTCCGTGCTCTTTCAGTGGACGACGGCTTTTTACTTTGTTCTTTTAGTGGACGCGCTCTCTTTGTTCTTTCAGTGGACGTCAGCTTTTTACTTTGTTGTTCCTTTAGTGGACGCGCTTTCTTTGTTCTTTCAATGGACGTCAGTTTTTAACTTTGTTGTACATTAGTGGACGAGCTCTTTCGTTGTTCATTGGACTTCAGCTCTTTACTTTGTTGGACGTCATTCTTGGTTCACTTCATTGGACGAGTGTTTATATTTTCCTTGTGTTGGACGTGCTCTAGTTTTGCTTTGTTGGACGAGTGATCTTGCATGCAACTTAACACGTAATGACTACGTAGTCAGAATTAAAAATCTTATGCAAAAAACACTTTGTTTGTCAAACATCAAAACATAAATGAGGGCTTAGTCTTGCACTGAAGTGGCCTTGGAAGGGGTGTCCACCACCAGATCGGCTGAAGGAGCATTAGAAAGGATCATCGTGATGTTTTTGGTTTTTAAAAATGTTGGCTTTCGATATTTATCAATTTCGTGGGGTACTCGATGGTGTGGTGAGGCTGTGGGTGCGAGAATCCTCGACCTTGTCTGTGGATGGACGTGGTGTTGGGTGATGCCTTCCGTGGCGGAGCCGAAGCACCAAGAGACGGGTGTTCGTCCTGAAGTGACCTTGGAAGGGGTGTCCAACACTAGATCGGCTGAAGACGCATTGGGAAGGATCCTCACGATGTTGTTGGGCAACCGATTTAAAAATGTTGGCTTCGGATATTGGCCGCGTCTGGTGATGCGGATGCGGTGCTTCTCGTTGCTTCCATGTGCTTGCTTGCCGTTGACAATGCGGGGTGTGGTTCGTTCGGTTGTATTGTGTCTTACAAACGGGATGGCGTGTGAGTGGTGGTCGGGATGTTTGTGCTGACTGGCTCCATGTGAGTGGTCATCGAACGGTCAGACAGAAATCCATGTCAACTTCGCCTTGTGTTCCGGTGGCCTTGGCGTGTGTTGTGGTTCCTCTGTTGCCTACCCATTTGGCGGTATTCATGTGCCTCGTAAGACACGGTCCATCTAGGCATCCTTTGTGAGGTTTAGTGGATTTGAAAGTAGTACTAGTGTTTCGCTTGTGTTGTGTGTTGTACATCTCACGTGGTCATTGGTATCTACTGTTCTCCTGGATGTGGTGCATGTGGCTAACGTGGGCTCTTGATTGTACCCGTCGAGTCCCTCGAATATTGTCGCTTGCCATGAACGATGCTTGCCGTGGTGCCTGGGTTGCTTTTCCGCTGGTGACAACACTTGCACTTCGCATAGTTGTTGGTGGATGCTACCGGTTGATCCCGCCAAGAGTCATATGCTTGTCTCAAAGATTAAGCCATGCATGTGTAAGTATGAACTAATTCAGACTGTGAAACTGCAAATGGCTCATTAAATCAGTTATAGTTTGTTTGATGGTATCTACTACTCGGATAACCATAGTAATTTTAGAGCTAATACGTGCAACAAACCCCAACTTCTGGAAGGGATGCATTTATTAGATAAAAGGTTGACGCAGGCTCTGCCTGTTGCTTTGATGATTCATGATAACTCGTCCGATCGCACGGCCCTTGTGCCGGCGACGCATCATTCAAATTTATGCCCAATTTATTCCCTATCAACTTTCGATGGTAGGATAGTGGCCTACCATGGTGGTGACGGGTGATAGAGAATTAGGGTTCAATTCCGGAGAGGGAACCTGAGAAACGGCTACCACATCCAAGGAAGGCAGCATGCGCGCAAATTACCCAATCATGATACAGGGAGGTAGTGACAATAAATAACAATACCGGGCTCATTGAGTTTGGCAATTGGAATGAGTACAATCCAAATCCCTTAACGAGGATCCATTGGAGGGCAAGTTTGGTGCCAGCAGCCGCGGTAATTCCAGCTCCAATAGTGTATATTTAAGTTGTTGCAGTTAAAAAGCTCGTAGTTGGACCTTGAGTTGGGTCGATAGGTCCGCCTCTGGTGTGCAACGATCGGC
>CM061069.1:3105336-3112836 GCA_030762895.1 Sophora flavescens | reverse complement strand
GGCAGGATCAACCAGGTAGCATCCACCAACAACTATGCCTGAAGTGCAAGTGTTGTCACCGCAAGCGGAAAAGCAACCCAGGCACCACGGCAAGCATCGTTCATGGCAAACGACAATATTCTGAGGGACTCGACGGGGTACAATCAAGAGCCCACGTTAGCCACATGCACCACATCCAGGAGAACAGTAGATACCAATGACCACGTGAGATGTACAACACACAACACAAGCGAAACACTAGTACTACTTTCAAATCCACTAAACCTCACAAAGGATGCCTAGATGGACCGTGTCTTACGAGGCACATGAATACCGCCAAATGGGTAGGCAACAGAGGAACCACAACACACGCCAAGGCCACCGGAACACAAGGCGAAGTTGACATGGATTTCTGTCTGACCGTTCGATGACCACTCACATGGAGCCAGTCAGCACAAACATCCCGACCACCACTCACACGCCATCCCGTTTGTAAGACACAATACAACCGAACGAACCACACCCCGCATTGTCAACGGCAAGCAAGCACATGGAAGCAACGAGAAGCACCGCATCCGCATCACCAGACGCGGCCAATATCCGAAGCCAACATTTTTAAATCGGTTGCCCAACAACATCGTGAGGATCCTTCCCAATGCGTCTTCAGCCGATCTAGTGTTGGACACCCCTTCCAAGGTCACTTCAGGACGAACACCCGTCTCTTGGTGCTTCGGCTCCGCCACGGAAGGCATCACCCAACACCACGTCCATCCACAGACAAGGTCGAGGAGTCGCGCACCCACAGCCTCACCACACCATCGAGTACCCCACGAAATTGATAAATATCGAAAGCCAACATTTTTAAAAACCAAAAACATCACGATGATCCTTTCTAATGCTCCTTCAGCCGATCTGGTGGTGGACACCCCTTCCAAGGCCACTTCAGTGTAAGACTAAGCCCTCATTTATGTTTTGATGTTTGACAAACAAAGTGTTTTTTGCATAAGATTTTTAATTCTGACTACGTAGTCATTACGTGTTAAGTTGCATGCAAGATCACTCGTCCAACAAAGCAAAACTAGAGCACGTCCAACACAAGGAAAATATAAACACTCGTCCAATGAAGTGAACCAAGAATGACGTCCAACAAAGTAAAGAGCTGAAGTCCAATGAACAACGAAAGAGCTCGTCCACTAATGTACAACAAAGTTAAAAACTGACGTCCATTGAAAGAACAAAGAAAGCGCGTCCACTAAAGGAACAACAAAGTAAAAAGCTGACGTCCACTGAAAGAACAAAGAGAGCGCGTCCACTAAAAGAACAAAGTAAAAAGCCGTCGTCCACTGAAAGAGCACGAAGCGCGTCCACTAAAAGAAAAGTAAGAGCTCGCTCGCTAATGTGGCACATGATGCGCGTCCACTGAAAGAAACAGAAGATCTCTTCTGTTGACGTGGCACAAGAAGCGCGTCCACTAAGAAAACAGAAGATCTCGTCTGCTGACGTGGCACTTGGAGCACGCGTCCACTGATGTAAAAGAAGAGCGCATCCACTGATATGACAGAAGCTCACGTCCACTGATGTAAAAAGGAGCTCGCGTCCACTGATGAAACAGAAGCGCGCGTCCACTGATGTAAATAAGAAGCTCCGTCCACTTACATGATATATAAAGCTCATCTACCAGTTGGAGCCTGTCCAATAACCTTGAGCTAATACTCCTATCTGCTGACGTGGCAAATGGACACGGATATTTTTATCTTCAAAATAACTTGGATATTTTTCTCTTCAAATAAACGCGGATTAATTACTCTTCAAAAAGACTTGGCTATCCTTTCAGATGGAAACAATTATATCTCAAGAAGGACGCAATCTCTACAAAGATCAAACAGAATCACATTTGGAGATCAAGAATCAAGAAAGCGGATTTTGTTAAATCAGATCCAAATCTGTCTTAAATGATCCCAACGGCTATAATCTGTCTTCTATATAAAGAGTGATCAAAGGAACACTTTTTAACAACAACAACAACAACAACAACATATACAATAAACGCAACTCAATCTGATTGTGAAACAAAGTGCTTCATCTCTGAGAAAAGTGTGATAGTTAGAACTTCAATTTGTATTATCAGGCTTTTAGAGTCTTGCTTCTATTCAATTCTTTTTGTGAATTAGCGTGACTAAGAGAGGGTATCTCTTAGGGTTCAACAAGGATAGAAGGGATCCTTGGGTAATGAAATCTAGTGTGCTTTCTGGAGACTTTTCAAGCAAGGAGGGTATCCTTGTGTTACTGTAATTAGAATTGTGTAATTGTTGATTATAGTGAAGAAATCCACAGAGCTGTGGGACTGGATGTAGGCTTACCAGAGGAGGTAGCCGAACCAGGATAAATCGATTTGCATGTTCTTCTAATCCCTAAACTCCATATACTTGTTAAACTTGAATCTTTAAATCTGCAATCTGTGTTAAAATCTGTTGTTACTACTTATAATTCTTCTTGTCATCATTACTTGTTCCATAACCTAATTCTTGGGAATTAAAATTGAGTGAAAACCAATTTTCTTTAAAAGAAACACTGTTTTACTTTAAATTGTTAAATAAGTTTTCAATATCTCAATTCACCCCGCCCCCTCTTAAGATCGTAGCCACTACCACAACATTCAGGACGAACACCCATCTCTTGGTGCTTCGGCTCCGCCCTGGAAGGCATCACCTAACACCACGTCCATCAACAACCAAGGTGGAGGAGCCACGCACCCACAACCTCGCCACACCATCGAGTACCCCACAAAATTGATAAATATCGAAAGCCAACATTTTTTAAAAACAAAAAACATCGCGAGGATCCCTTGCGATGTGCCTTCAGCCGATCTGGTGTTGGGCAGCCCTAACAAGGCCACTTCAGGAGATCGCCCATCTCTTGGTGCTTCGGCTCCGCCCGGAAAGGCATCACCTAACACCACGTCCACCCACCACCAAGGTCGAGGAGCCGGGCAACCACAGCCTCGCCACACCATCGAGTACCCCATGAAATTGATAAATATCGAAAGCCAACATTTTTAAAAACCAAAAACATCGCGATGATCCTTTCTAATGTACCTTCAGCCGATCTGGTGTTGGAAACCCCATCCAAGGCCACCTCAGGATGAACACCCATCTCTTGGTGCTTCGGCTCCGCCCCGGAAGGCATCACCTAACACCACGTCCATCAACAACCAAGGTCGAGGAGCCACGCACCCACAACCTCGCCACACCATCGAGTACCCCAGAAAATTGATAAATATCGAAAGCCAACATTTTTAAAAACAAAAAACATCGCGAGGATCCTTTCCGATGCGCCTCAGCCGATCTGGTGTTGGGTACCCCTAACAAGGCCACTTCAGGACGATCACCCGTCTCTTGGTGATTCGGCTCCGCCCCGAAAGGCGTCACCTAACACCACGTCCATCAACAACCACGGTCGAGGAGCCACGCACCCACAACCTCGCCACACCATCGAGTACCCCACAAAATTGATAAATATCGAAAGCCAACATTTTTTAAAAACCAAAAACATCGCGAGGATCCCTGGCGATGAGCCTTCAGCCGATCTGGTATTGGGCACCCCTAATAAGGCCACTTCTAGATGATCCCCCATCTCTTGGTCATTCGGCTCCGCCCGGAAAGGCATCACCTAACACCACGTCCATCCACAACCAAGGTCGAGGATCCGGGCACCCACAGCCTAGCCACACCATCGAGTACCCCACGAAATTGATAAATATCGAAAGCCAACATTTTTAAAAACCAAAAACATCACGATGATCCTTTCTAATGCGCCTTCATCCGATCTAGTGTTGGACACCCCTTCCAAGGCCACTTCAGGACGAACACCCATCTCTTGGTGCTTCGGCTCCGCCCCGGAAGTCATCACCTAACATCACGTCCATCAACAACCAAGGTCGAGGAGCCACGCATCCACACCTCACCACACCATCCCACAAAATTGATAAATATCGAAAGCCAACATTTTTAAAAACCAACAACAACGCGAGGATCCTTTCTGATGCACCTTCAGCCGATCTGGTGTTTGAGCACCCCTTACAAGGCCACTTCAGGACGATCACCCGTCTCTTGGTGCTTCGGCTCCGCCTCGGAAGGCATCATCACCTAACACCACGTCCATCCACAACCAAGGTCGAGGAACGGTGCACCCACAGCCTCGCCACACCATCAAGTACCCCACGAAATTGATAAAATCGAAAGCCAACATTTTTAAAAACGAAATTGACAAAATTTCGAAAGCCAACGTTTCTAAAATGGGTGCCAGCCACATTGCGAGGATCCTTTACGGTGCGCCTTCAACCCATTTGGTGTTGGGGACCCCCACCTTGGTCACATCCGGAAGATCACACGTCCCTTCGTGTTGCGGATCCGCCCCGAAAGGCATAACCTAACACAACGTCCATCCACAACCAAGGTCGAGGAGCCACACCCATGAATCCTCAACACGAAGTGGAAAATCCCCACAAAAAGGGTCCAATCCGATGCCCACATTTTTCCCCACGGCTGCCTCTCGGGCATGCCCCAGGCCCGCCCGCGCCCAAAGAGTCGTTTTGGGGGGACCATGGTGCACCAGGCTTGGCACCAGGTCAGGCTAGAACCTCTCCTCCCTATAATAGCATAATATGCAAAGACCCATTTTCCAGCACAAGATATCCTTTTTGTTGGGGAGACATACTCTTTTTTTTCAAGCTAGAGGTCGAATTTTGGCTTTATTTTTTGCAGGAATGCTTATAAAAATGGGATCTAGGGGACGAAAAATGTACAGAATTTTTCACCATACCTTTTTTTTTATAAATTTTCAAAGTGGAAAATCGAAACAATTCCCAAAAAATGGAAAATGGGTCCAGCCATCGAATTTAGAGCTGATTTTTTGCAGGCACACAACTTATAATATTTCCAAGGTGCCAACAAAGTTTCGTGGCATTTCATGAAGGTTATGAGTTTTTATGATTTTTCAACCGAAATCAGGGATATGCGACAGTTCGACGGCAAGGAACCTAGGCTACAACCACTCCCTGGTTTACAGGTTTGCTTTTCAACCATGCCTTCTAAAAAGTCTAGGGGGGTCAGGTGAATGATATCAAGCTTGTATTACAACATTTACCCGTCGGTGCTTGGTGTATCTGCGACGTGTGCCGAGCACGGTGGTCATGCACGAGTCACGGGCGATGCAATGTAACATTTTCAACATGGTGCACGAGTCACTAGCCACCCAAAATGAACCTCCATATTCCTGCACCAACACCTTCAACCGGTCGGTGCCATGTGCACCAGACCCTTGCAACTTTGGTTCCTGTCCGCACCGACCGAGCCAAATCAGGAATCTAGTGCACCAGACCGAGCAAATTGTGAATCTGGTGCACCACATCGAGCCAAGTCAGGAATCTGGTACACCATACCGAGCCAAGTCAGGAATCTGGTGCACCACACCGAGCCAAGTCAAGAATCTGGTGCACCAAATCGAGCCAAATCATGAATCAGGTGCACCACACCGAGCCAAGTCAGGAATCTGGTGCACCAGACCGAGTCAAGTCAGGAATCTGGTACAACACACCGAGCCAAGTCATAAATCTGGGGCACCACACTGAGCCAAGTCAGGAATCTGGTTCACTAGACCGAGCCAAGTCAGGAATCTGTTGCACCACATGAGCCAAGTCAGAAATCTGGTGCACCACACCGAGCCAAACCAGGAATCTGGTGCACCACACCGAGCCAAGTCAGGAATCTGTCGACAAGATCGAGCCAAGTCATGAATCTGGTGCACCAGACCGAGCCAAGTCTGGAATCTGGTGCACCACACCGAGCCAAATCATGAATCTGGTGCACCACACCGGATCAAGTCATGAATCTGGTGCACCAGACGAAGCCAAACCATGAATCAGGTGCACCAGACCGGTGCTCTAGACCGCGCCAAGTCATGAATCTGGTGCACCACACCTAGCCAAATCAGGAATCTAGTGCACCAGACCGAGCCAAGTCTGGAATCTGGTGCACCACACCGAGCCAAATCATGAATCTGGTGCACGAGACGAAGCCAAACCATGAATCAGGTGCACCAGACCGGTGCACCAGATCGAGCCAAGTCAGGAATCTGGTGCACCACACCGAGCCAAATCATGAATCTGGTGCACCACACCGAGCCAAGTCAGGAATCAGGGGCACCAGACCGAGCCAAACCCTGAATCTGGTGCACCAGACCGGGCCAAGTCATGAATCTGGTGCTCCAGATCGTGCCAAGTCATGAATCTGGTGCACCACACCGAGCCAAGTCAGGAATCTGGTGCACCAGACCTGGCCAAGTCAGGAATCTGGTGCACCACACCGAGCCAAGTCAGGAATCTGGTGCACCACACCGAGCCAAACCAGGAATCTGGTGCACCACACCGGATCAAGTCATGAATCTGGTGCACCAGACGGAGCCAAATCAGGAATCTGGTGCACCACACCGAGCAATGTCAAGAATCTGGTGCACCACATCGAGCCAAACCGAGCCAAACCATGAATCTGGTGCACCCGGGGACCCGTACCCAGTGTACCATTCCCTCGTTCCCTTGGTTCCTTTCTGCACAGACCGAGCCAGATCCAACACCTGGTTCATCCGGGGACCCGTGCCCGATGCACCATTCCCTCGTTCCCTTGGTTCCTTTCCGCACCGACGGAGCCAGATCCAGGGACCTGTGCCCGGTGCACCATTCCCCCACCTTGGTCACATCAGGACGATCACGCATCCTTTCATGTTGCGGATCCGCCCCGAAGGGCATATCCTAATTCAACGTCCATCCACAACTAAGGTCGAGTAGCCTCACCCATAATCCTCGACACACCATGGAAAATCCCACAAAAATGGTCCAATCCGATGCCCACATATTTCCCCGCGGCCGCCTCCCGGTCCCCCCCTATAATAGCATAATATGCAAAGACCCATTTTCTAGCACAAGACATCCTTTTTGCTGGGGAGACATACTATTTTTTTCCAAGTTAGAGGTTGAATTTTGGCCTGATTTTTTGCAGGGATGCTTATAAAAATGGGAGCTAGGGGACGAACAATTGACATAATTTTTCACCATACCATTTTTGTTTTATCAATTTTCAAAGTGGAAAACCGAAACAAATCCCAAAAAATGGAAAATGGGTCTAGCCATCGAATTTTGATCTGATTTTTTGCAGCCAACATACTTATAATATTACCAAGATTTCCACCAAGTTTCGTGACATTTCATGAAGGTGGTGATTTTTCATGATTTTCCAGCACAAGACATCCTTTTTGCTGGGGAGACATACTCTTTTTTTCCAAGCTAGAGGTCGAATTTTGGCCTGATTTTTTGTAGGGATGCATATAAAAATAGGAGCTAGGGGACTAAAAATTTACATATTTTTTCACCTTACCATTTTTTTAATCAATTTTCATAGTGGAAAACCGAAACAATTCCCAAAAAATGGAAAATGGGTCTAGCCATCGAATTTTGAGCTGATTTTTTGC
>CM061069.1:3097836-3102836 GCA_030762895.1 Sophora flavescens | reverse complement strand
GGCTTCACCCTTTGTCTTCCCAATGATTCCATAACCCCCACATAACTAGCCTATTCATGCCTTACTAAACTCACACTTAACTCAGCCACTTAATAGTGACTTATTACCCTCTCTCTATCATTATGTAGCAGCCACACTTATTTCTTAAATTAAAAGTGTAACTCCCACATAATTAACAAAACATAAAAAGTCTAATAAACTCGTGTAAAATTCGTCCATAACTGCCACCATTAATTTAATCATGAAATAAGCCGAATTTGGTCAAGATGCCTGAGATATGATTTGTAGGAAATTTCCTAAGCTTTCCAACGCACCAAAGAATGCATCAATCGGAGACCCACAGCTCAAGATACAACCAAAATAAGTCAGATGGTTCACCGTTCATGAAAATAAGATTTTCATCAAAGTCCTTCAATTTCTTCTTGATTCATGGTCTTCATTGGGCTCATATCATTATTTTTGAAAAGTTTACTTGCCCCCTTGGCACATATCATACCCTCCTTCTTTAAGAAAATTCGTCCTCGAATTTATGACTTCAATCCCTACATCAAATGAAAGACATATATGCCATTTTGAAGTTAAGTCAATACCAAAAGACATTTTTATTTATTTTCTCTACAACTTGCAATGACTCTTCTAGGGTGGATCTTTTTATTTCCTTTTATTGGGAAACCATTTATTCTTTTTATGTACACACACCCAACCTCCGGGATCAAATGAAAATTGATAGAAACCATAAAATGTAGCAAATAGGTGTAACACATTTCCATATTGTACAATCAACACCTCAACACATTCATAGCCAAGGTAATGAATCACAAGGGTAAACATAAAATTATACCTCTTAAGAAAATCTACTTTCAAGTTTACCTTTCTTGGCTTGAACATGGTCATACATGAAAATCACTAGTGCAGAAAAGGGATTCTACATCGGAGTTTACACATCAGTTTTTCAGAAACCGGTGTGTAAAACGAGGCGGTGGCATTTTTGAAATTAAAACCAAAGTATTACACATCGGTTTCTAAATAACTGATGTAGAAAATTATAAAGAAAATAAAATAAAATAAAATATTACTTTTACACATCGGTTTCTATATAACCGATGTAGAAAATTATAAAGAAAAAAAAAAGAAAATAATATCTTACTTTTACACATCGGTTTCTATATAACCGATGTAGAAAATTATAAAGAAAAAAAAAAGAAAATAAAATATTACTTTTACACATCGGTTTTTATTAACCGATGTATAAAATTTAAAAGAAAAAATCAGAATTTAAAAGTTTAATGTTTACACATCGGTTCTGCTATAACCGATGTGTATAAGATGTTTAACACATCGGTTTTTCATATAACCGATGTGTAATAGTCCCAATTTTTCTTTTTCCCTCCTTCTCTTCCGCGCACTATCCCATTTTTCAGATTATGAACCCTAGCTTAAACAGAAAACACTCCCTCCCTCTGCTAACGCGCGTTCATCTCCTCCGTCATCTCCTCCCTTGTCTCCAACCCTACCGCTGCCTCCCTAACACTCCCATTCTTTCTCTGCTAACGAGCGGCTCACTGTCCCTCCCTGAAAACCCCATTCCTCACCTCCATTGCCCCTCACAGAGAGCTCCTCTTCGCCGCTATCACCCCAGAAAACAGGTGTTCATTCTTTTTGTGGTGTTTAAATCCTTCTTCGTGTTTACATCTGACTTGACTTGCTTGCTCTATTTATCAGTTGGGTTGGTGATTTTCTGCAACCTGTGATTTGTGTTCAGGTGCTACTATCTTTTGTTGCTACGGTTTAGGAGTAATGATTTTCCTGTTTTTTATTTGTGTGTCTGTAGCTGGGGTGTGTATCTCTATATCAGCATTTGCCCCTACTTGTTTTGTATTTGCTAGTAGCTTTGGTTTTATGCAGCTGTTTTCCTGTTTTGGTGTACTTTTGGTGTTCTGTTTTTGCTGCTATGTGTTTGCAGCTCTTTTTATAAGGCATGTTTTTCTCATTTATTGGCACCACTTGTGCTGGTTCTTGGGCTTTGATTTATCATTTAATACAATTTTGCTTATAAAAAAAAGATCCTTATGATACCAGGGCTCATAATTCTCAATCATTATAACTTATTTTTGGTTCAATTATGATGATTATGGTTTACATTTTACAATTATATGATCCATTTGGTTACATATGAATGGTATAATTTTTAGGGAGAAAGGTTTTGATATTGATAGTCTAATGAAATTGATTAAGGTGCTTAAGTTTAGCTCTTTTATATATAACAGGGAGAGTATGCATGTGTCATGTGACTTCCATGCATTGATGTAAATGAATTTTGTCTGTGAAATCTTGATGAATATGCTGTCTTGTTTCTTATTGAATGGATAAAAGTCTTGCCAAAGTTGTCCCCAAGGTGTTTGGACTATAATGTTAGGCAAAGTTATTTGAACTAAATTTTGAATTTTTGGAAATATCTGAAGCCTCGGATGCTTGCCTGATAGTTGTTGTATGCTTGATTTATCCATTTGGTTCAATGCTAATTTTCTCTTCTCAGTTAGCATTTGCATAGTACTTTCTGGGATATGTAATTGAGTTAAAAGTTGGAACATGCAAAAAATTAGAGTCACAGAACAAATAGAGAACCGGACCACCTGCCACATGTTTCTATTTCCTAGGTTGCCAAAATACACATGCTCTTATAATGATGCACGCCCGCTGCTTATGTTTTTTCACTACTTTTTTATGAACTATCCTGACTCATATCAACAACTATTAATGAATTACATATGCATTTTTTATAAACTCAATCAAGCAAGCTCAACATTTTTCAGAAAATCTTCCTTGCATGTACCATGCTTTTGTTTTGGTGCAAGTGAATATAACGTACGTGTGCTGTGGGGTGGAACTGTACGCGAATTCTCATATAGATTCTTATATTTTAAAATTTGTAATTGCGTCCTTGAATATTTAGAAAATTTGTAATTGGGTCTTCGTATACTTTTTTGTTAGCGTTTTGTTAAGTATTCGTTAAGTGATTCATCTACTCGTCTTTGTGCGTTCTTCATATTATTGCTAAATAGCCAGCTGCATTTTATGTTTTAGAAATGGAAAAGTCAGTTCATGAAATATGACTTTTTGTATAGGTGCACTCAGTCCGAGCAGAATATTAAGCAGAATATTCATCAATTATTTATTACGGTTTCCGGCTGAGTGTTCTTCCCACACCCGGTAAGCTTTCTCCTCTCCATTTTTATCGTTTGGTTTTTGTTTGCACTGGACTTGGGGATTGGAGTGTTTTATTATTTTTATTAATGTTAATTATTTAGTAAAGCCTTAGTTTCCCGTTTGAGATGCAATACTAATGAGCGTACGTGTACGTGCTTAATGTACCGCTCATTGTGTTGGATCTTGAATTGTCCAAAGTTGAACAGTTTGGGAAAAAACTTTTTCTTAATTCAGTTAAAATAGTTATTCATTGATTCTAATGTTATATACTTGATGAAAGTTCGGATTGATACATTTCCTTTCGTTCTCCGGGTGCATACTTTATCGTGGTGGATGTCATCGCGTTCAAGTAGTGTACGTCGGAGACCGCGGGGAAATGCTGCCAAAATTTTGTCGAGTATGAGCATGAGAGTTAAGCACTAACTGTTAACCGAATGTTGAAAAAGTTTCTTCTCGAATGGGATAGGGCCATACCCTGTCATAAGAAGTGGTTGATGAATATGTTGGACTAAGTAGGAAGGTATTGGTTTAGTCATGGATCGCGGTTGGATGAATGCTAGACGGACAAGTGATGAGTATGAGAATGGAGTGGAAGATTTTCTACAGTTTGCAAAAACAAATGCTCCTGATAGTGGTAACGGAAGGTTTTATTGTCCTTGTGTTAACTGTTTGAATGAGAGACGACTAGAAGCTGAGGAGATACGTGATCATCTTATTTGTGAGGGGATTTGCAAGAGTTATACAACATGGATATGCCATGGTGAATCGTTAGACAGGCCGAGGGTGTCGGATAGAGAGGAAGTTGATGACGTGGAAATGGACGATGGACTAGAGGACATGATCCGTGATGTTGGGCAAGAGTCTTTTCGGCGCGCACATGTGTATGATACTTTGTGCAGTGATGCGCAAGTGGCTTTGTATCCGGGGTGCACTAATTTCACACGGTTGTCAGCAGTGTTAAGATTGTTCAATGTGAAGGCGAGAAATGGGTGGAGCGATAAAAGCTTTACCGAATTGCTTGAGTTGTTGAAAGAAATGCTTCCAGAAGGCAACACATTGCCATCTCGAAACTATGAGGCGAAGAAGATATTGTGTCCGATGGGTATGGAGTATAAGAAAATACACGCTTGCCCCAGTGATTGCATATTGTACAGGAAAGAGTTTGAAGAGATGCACGAGTGCCCTAGGTGTGGGGTATCACGCTACAAAGTGAAGGATGGTGATTCTAGTTGTGATGTGGTCACCAAAGGTCCTCCTGCGAAGGTGTTATGGTATCTTCCCGTGATTCCGCGGTTCAAGCGATTGTTTGCTAATGTAAATGACGCAAAGAACATTAGATGGCATGCAGATGAGAGGAAGTGTGATGGACAGCTTCGCCATCCGGCCGATTCTTTGCAATGAAAGAGAATTGATAGTTTGTTTCCGGATTTCGGCAATGAGCCCAGAAACCTCAGGCTTGGACTTGCTACCGATGGAATGAATCCATATGGAAACTTAAGTAGTATTCATAGTTCATGACCTGTTCTCCTTGTAATTTACAACCTGTCTCCTTGGTTGTGCATGAAGCGCAAATACATTATGTTAAGTATGATGATTTCGGGTCCTAAACAGCCAGGAAATGATATTGATGTTTATCTGAGTCCCTTGATTGAAGACTTGAGAATGATGTGGGATGAAGGCGTTGATGTGATCGACGGGTATTACCGTGAGACATTCAGATTGCGTGCCATGTTATTTTGCACCATCAATGACTTTCCAACATACGGGAACCTGTGTGGGTATAGTGTTAAGGG
>CM061069.1:3087946-3097336 GCA_030762895.1 Sophora flavescens | reverse complement strand
CCGGCACGCGGCGACCCGCTTTCGCGATGGGAGCAGCTCGAGCAGTCCATCGACAGCCAACGGGTTCGGGACTGGGACCCCCGTGCCAAGCCCTCAGAGCCAATCCTTTTCCGGTTCGCTCACCGTTACTAAGGGAATCCTTGTTAGTTTCTTTTCCTCCGCTTATTGATATGCTTAAACTCTGCGGGTAGCCCCGCCTGACCTGAGGTCCCGTCGTGGGCAGCCAACGACCGCTCATGGGTCAAAGAGACCCAAATCCGGTAGGGGTGACACACACGGTCGGTCTCGAGCTTTTACTCAACCACCATCCATCGCGACGCACTCCACCATGGACTCAATTTTCATTCAACCGTGAGGCATCGCTCACAGGAAGCCAACATTCGCCCCTTTACAATGCCTAGCAACAGGGCTGAGGCATTGGGGCAATGATGTGCGACACCCAGGCAGGCTTGCTCTCGGCCTAATGGCTTCGGGTGCAACTTGCGTTCAAAGACTCGATGGTTCACGGGATTCTGCAATTCACACCAAGTATCGCATTTCGCTATGTTCTTAATCAATACTAGAGCCGAGATATCCGTTATTGAGAGTCTTTTGGATACACGTGTCACAATGCCACCACACACGCACCGTCTCCGGTGCCGACAGGGGACGTGCTAGACAATCTCGATTTCCTTGGCACATTCGGCGTCGGGGTTTTGTTAATGGGCCAGGATGGACCCGTACGAGGAGGGCACCTCCCAACACTATGGGGACCGAGGTACCATGCACCTCAAGCCGCACCCAATCAGTCAAACAAATTCACGGGTCGCACTGCTTTGTGAGGATTCGACAATGATCCTTCCGCAGGTTCACCTACGGAAACCTTGTTACGACTTCTCCCTCCTCTAAATGATAAGGTTCAGTGGACTTCTCACAACGTCGCCGGCAGCGAACCGCCCACGTCGCCGCAATCCGAATACTTCACCGGACCATTCAATCGGTAAGAGCGACGAGCAGGTCTGTACAAAGGGCAGGGACGTAGTCAACGCGAGCTGATGACTCGCGCTAACTAGGAATTTCTTGTTGAATACCAACAATTGCAATGATCTATTCCCATCTCGATGACATTTCAAAGATTACCCGGGCCTGTCAGTCAAGGCTATAGACTTGTTCAATACATCAGTGTAGCACGCGTGCCGCCCAGAACATCTAAGGGCATCACAGACCTGTTATTGCCTCAAACTTCCATGGCTTGAGCGGCCATAGTCCCTCTAAGAAGCTAGCCGATGAGGGTTACCTCCACATAGCTAGTTAGCAGGATGAGGTCTCGTTCGTTAACGGAATTAACCAGACAAATCGCTCCACCAACTAAGAACGGCCATGCACCACCAACCATAGAATCAAGAAAGAGCTCTCAGTCTGTCAATCCTTACTATGTCTAGACCTGGTGGTGCCCTTCAATCAATTCCTTTAAGTTTCAGCCTTGCGACCGTACTCCCCCCGGAACCCAAAGACTTTGATTTCTCATAAGGTGCAAGCGGAGTCCTAAAAGCAACATCCGTTGATCCCTGGTCGGCATCGTTTATGGTTGAGACTAGGACGGTATCTGATCATCTTCGAGCCCCTAAATTTCGTTCTTGATTAATGAAAACATCCTTGGCAAATGCTTTCGTAGTTGTTCGTCTTTCATAAATCTAAGAATTTCACCTCTGACTATGAAAAACGAATGCCCCCGACTGTCCCTGTTAATCATTACTCCGCTCCCGAAGGCCAACACAATAGGATCAGAATCTTGTGGTGTTATCCCATGCTAATGTATCTAGAGCGTAGGCTTGATTTAAGCACTCTAATTTCTTCAAAGTAATAGCGCCAGAGGCACGACCTGGCCAGTTAAGGCCAGGAGCACATCGTTGGCAGAAGGGACGAGCCGATCGTTGCACACCAGAGGCGGACCGATCGACCCAACTCAAGGTCCAACTACGAGCTTTTTAACTGCAACAACTTAAATATACACTATTGGAGCTGGAATTACCGCGGCTGCTGGCACCAAACTTGCCCTCCAATGGATCCTCGTTAAGGGATTTGGATTGTAGTCATTCCAATCGCCAAACTCAATGAGCCCGGTATTGTTATTTATTGTCACTACCTCCCTGTATCAGGATTGGGTAATTTACGCGCATGCTGCCTTCCTTGGATGTGGTAGCCGTTTCTCAGGTTCCCTCTCCGGAATCGAACCCTAATTCTCTATCACCCGTCACCACCATGGTAGGCCACTATCCTACCATCGAAAGTTGATAGGGCATAAATTGGGCATAAATTTGAATGATGCGTCGCGGCACAAGGGCCGTGCGATCGGACGAAGTTATCATGAATCATCAAAGCAACAGGCGAGAGCTGCGTCAACCTTTTATCTAATAAATGCATCCTTTCCGAGAAGTTGGGGTTTGTTGCACGTATTAGCTCTAAAATTACTATGGTTATCCGAGTAGTAGATACCATAAAACAAACTATAATCTGATTTAATGAGCCATTTGCGGTTTCACAGTCTGAATTAGTTCATACTTACACATGCATGGCTTAATCTTTGAGACAAGCATATGACTACTGGCAGGATCAACCAGGTAGCATCCACCAACAACTATGCCTGAAGTGCAAGTGTTGTCACCGCAAGCGGAAAAGCAACCCAGGCACCACGGGAAGCATCGTTCATGGCAAACGACAATATTCCGAGGGACTCGACGGGGTACAATCAAGAGCCCACGTTAGCCACATGCACCACATCCAGGAGAACAGTAGATACCAATGACCACGTGAGATGTACAACACACAACACAAGCGAAACACTAGTACTACTTTCAAATCCACTAAACCTCACAAAGGATGCCTAGATGGACCGAGTCTTACGAGGCACATGAATACCGCCAAATGGGTAGGCAACACAGGAACCACAACACATGCCAAGGCCACCGGAACACAAGGCGAAGCTGACATGGATTTCTGTCTGACCGTTCGATGACCACTCACACGGAGCCAGTCAGCACAAACATCCCGACCACCACTCACACGCCATCCCGTTTGTAAGACACAATACAACCGAACGAACCATACCCCGCATTGTCAACGGCAAGCAAGCACATGGAAGCAACGAGAAGCACCGCATCCGCATCACCAGACGCGGCCAATATCAGAAGCCAACATTTTTAAACCGGTTGCCCAACAACATCGTGAGGATCCTTCCCAATGCGTCTTCAGCCGATCTAGTGTTGGACACCCCTTCCAAGGTCACTTCAGGACGAACACCCGTCTCTTGGTGCTTCGGCTCCGCCACGGAAGGCATCACCCAACACCACGTCCATCCACAGACAAGGTCGAGGAGTCGCGCACCCACAGCCTCACCACACCATCGAGTACCCCACGAAATTGATAAATATCGAAAGCCAACATTTTTAAAAACCAAAAACATCACGATTATCCTTTCTAATGCTCCTTCAGCCGATCTGGTGTTGGACACCCCTTCCAAGGCCACTTCAGTGTAAGACTAAGCCCTCATTTATGTTTTGATGTTTGACAAACAAAGTGTTTTTTGCATAAGATTTTTAATTCTGACTACGTAGTCATTACGTGTTAAGTTGCATGCAAGATCACTCGTCCAACAAAGCAAAACTAGAGCACGTCCAACACAAGGAAAATATAAACGCTCGTCCTATGAAGTGAACCAAGAATGACGTCCAACAAAGTAAAGAGCTGAAGTCCAATGAACAATGAAAGAGCTCGTCCACTAAAGTACAACAAAGTAAAAAACTGACGTCCATTGAAAGAACAAAGAAAGCGCGTCCACTAAAGGAACAACAAAGTAAAAAGCTGACGTCCACTGAAAGAACAAAGAGAGCGCGTCCACTAAAAGAACAAAGTAAAAAGCTGTCGTCCACTCAAAGAGCACGGAAGCGCGTCCACTAAAAGAAACAGAAGAGCTCGTCTGCTGATGTGGCACATGATGCGCGTCCCATCGAAAAGAAATGTAAGATCTCTTCTGTTGACATGGCACAAGAAGCGCGTCCACTAAGAAAACAGAAGATCTCGTCTGCTGACGTGGCACTTGGAGCACGCGTCCACTGATGTAAAAGAAGAGCGCATCCACTGATATGACAGAAGCTCACGTCCACTGATGTAAAAAGGAGCTCGCGTCCACTGATGAAACAGAAGCGTGCGTCCACTGATGTAAATAAGAAGCTCCGTCCACTTACATGATATATAAAGCTCATCTACCATTTGGAGCCTGTCCAATAACCTTGAGCTAATACTCCCATCTGCTGACGTGGCAAATGGACACGGATATTTTTATCTTCAAAATAACTAATTGGATATTTTTCTCTTCAAATAAACGCGGATTAATTACTCTTCAAAAAGACTTGGCTATCCTTTCAGATGGAAACAATTATATCTCAAGAAGGACGCAATCTCTACAAAGATCAAACAGAATCACATTTGGAGATCAAGAATCAAGAAAGCGGATTTTGTTAAATCAGATCCAAATCTGTCTTAAATGATCCCAACGGCTATAATCTGTCTTCTATATAAAGAGTGATCAAAGGAACACTTTTTAACAACAACAACAACAACATATACAATAAACGCAACTCAATCTGATTGTGAAACAAAGTGCTTCATCTCTGAGAAAAGTGTGATAGTTAGAACTTCAATTTGTATTATCAGGCTTTTAGAGTCTTGCTTCTATTCAATTCTTTCTGTGAATTAGGGTGACTAAGAGAGGGTATCTCTTAGGGTTCAACAAGGATAGAAGGGATCCTTGGGTAATGAAATCTAGTGTGCTTTCTGGAGACTTTTCAAGCAAGGAGGGTATCCTTGTGTTACTGTAATTAGAATTGTGTAATTGTTGATTATAGTGAAGAAATCCACAGAGCTGTGGGACTGGATGTAGGCTTACCAGAAGAGGTAACCGTACCAGGATAAATCGATTTGCGTGTTCTTCTAATCCCTAAACTCCATATACTTGTTAAACTTGAATCTTTAAATCTGCAATCTGTGTTAAAATCTGTTGTTACTACTTATAATTCTTCTTGTCATCATTACTTGTTCCATAACCTAATTCTTGGGAATTAAAATTGAGTGAAAACCAATTTTCTTTAAAAGAAACACTGTTTTACTTTAAATTGTTAAATAAGTTTTCAATATCTCAATTCACCCCCCCCCCCTCTTAAGATCGTAGCCACTACCAACATTCAGGACGAACACCCATCTCTTGGTGCTTCGGCTCCGCCCTGGAAGGCATCACCTAACACCACGTCCATCAACAACCAAGGTGGAGGAGCCACGCACCCACAACCTCGCCACACCATCGAGTACCCCACAAAATTGATAAATATCGAAAGCCAACATTTTTTAAAAACAAAAAACATCGCGAGGATCCCTTGCGATGTGCCTTCAGCTGATCTGGTGTTGGGCACCCCTAACAAGGCCACTTCAGGAGATCGCCCATCTCTTGGTGCTTCGGCTCCACTCGGAAAGGCATCACCTAACACCACGTCCACCCACCACCAAGGTCGAGGAGCCGGGCAACCACAGCCTCGCCACACCATCGAGTACCCCATGAAATTGATAAATATCAAAAGCCAACATTTTTCAAAACCAAAAACATCGCGATGATCCTTTCTAATGTGCCTTCAGCCGATCTGGTGTTGGAAACCCCATCCAAGGCCACTTCAGGATGAACACCCATCTCTTGGTGCTTCGGCTCCGCCCCGGAAGGCATCACCTAACACCACGTCCATCAACAACCAAGGTCGAGGAGCCACGCACCCACAACCTCGCCACACCATCGAGTACCCCACAAAATTGATAAATATCGAAAGCCAACATTTTTAAAAACAAAAAACATCGCAAGGATCCTTTCCGATGCGCCTCAGCCGATCTGGTGTTGGGTACCCCTAACAAGGCCACTTCAGGACGATCACCCGTCTCTTGGTGATTCGGCTCCGCCCCGAAAGGCATCACCTAACACCACGTCCATCAACAACCAAGGTCGAGGAGCCAGACACCCACAACCTCGCCACACCATCGAGTACCCCACAAAATTGATAAATATCGAAAGCCAATATTTTTTAAAAACCAAAAACATCGCGAGGATCCCTTGCGATGCGCCTTCAGCCGATCTGGTATTGGGCACCCCTAATAAGGCCACTTCAAGATGATCCCCCATCTCTTGGTCATTCGGCTCCGCCCGGAAAGGCATCACCTAACACCACGTCCATCCACAACCAAGGTCGAGGATCCGGGCACCCACAGCCTTGCCACACCATCGAGTACCCCACGAAATTGATAAATATCGAACGCCAACATTTTTAAAAACCAAAAACATCACGATGATCCTTTATAATGCGCCTTCATCCGATCTAGTGTTGGACACCCCTTCCAAGGCCACTTCAGGACGAACACCCATCTCTTGGTGCTTCGGCTCCGCCCCGGAAGTCATCATCTAACATCACGTCCATCAACAACCAAGGTCGAGGAGCCACGCATCCACACCTCACCACACCATCCCACAAAATTGATAAATATCAAAAGCCAACATTTTTAAAAACCAACAACAACGCGAGGATCCTTTCCGATACACCTTCAGCCGATCTGGTGTTTGAGCACCCCTTACAAGGCCACTTCAGGACGATCACCCGTCTCTTGGTGCTTCGGCTCCGCCTCGGAAGGCATCATCACCTAACACCACGTCCATCCACCACCAAGGTCGAGGAACGGCGCACCCACAGTCTCGCCACACCATCAAGTACCCCACGAAATTGATAAAACCGAAAGCCAACATTTTTAAAAACGAAATTGACAAAATTTCGAAAGCCAACGTTTCTAAAATGGGTGCCAGCCACATTGCGAGGATCCTTTACGGTGCGCCTTCAACTGGTTTGGTGTTGGGGACCCCCACCTTGGTCACATCCGGAAGATCACACGTCCCTTCGTGTTGTGGATCCGCCCCGAAGGGCATAACCTAACACAACGTCCATCCACAACCAAGGTCGAGGAGCCACACCCATGAATCCTCAACACGAAGTGGAAAATCCCCACAAAAAGGGTTCAATCCGATGCCCACATTTTTCCCCGCGGCTGCCTCTCGGCACGCCGCCGGCCCGCCCGCGTCCAAAGAGACGTTGGGGGGGGACCATGGTGCACCGTGCTTGGCACCAGGTCGAGGCTAGAACCTCTCCTCCCTATAATAGCATAATATACAAAGACCCATTTTCCAGCACAAGATATCCTTTTTGTTGGGGAGACATACTCTTTTTTTCAAGCTAGAGGTCGAATTTTGGCTTTATTTTTTGCAGGAATGCTTATAAAAATGGGATCTAGGGGACGAAAAATTTACAGAATTTTTCACCATACCTTTTTTTTTTATAAATTTTCAAAGTGGAAAATCGAAACAATTCCCAAAAAATGGAAAATGGGTCCAGCCATCGAATTTAGAGTTGATTTTTTGCAGGCACACAACTTATAATATTTCCAAGGTGCCAACAAAGTTTCGTGGCATTTCATGAAGGTTATGAGTTTTTATGATTTTTCAACCGAAATCAGGGATATGCGACAGTTCGACGGCAAGGAACCTAGGCTACAACCACTCCCTGGTTTACGGTGTTTGCTTTTCAACCATGCCTTCTAAAAAGTCTAGGGGGGTCAGGTGAATGATATCAAGCTTGTATTACAACATTTACCCGTCGGTGCTTGTTGTATCTGCGACGAGTGCCGAGCACGGTGGTCATGCACGAGTCACGGGCGATGCAATGTAACACTTTCAACACGGTGCACGAGTCACTAGCCACCCAAAATGAACCTCCATATTCCTGCACCAACACCTCCAACCGGTCAGTGCCATGTGCACCAGACCCTTGCAACTTTGGTTCCTGTCCGCACCGACAGAGCCAAATCAGGAATCTAGTGCACCAGATCGAGCAAATTGTGAATCTGATGCACCACACCGAGCCAAGTCAGGAATCTGGTACACCAGACCGAGCCAAGTCAGGAATCTAGTGCACCACACCGAGCCAAGTCAAGAATCTGGTGCACCAAATCGAGCCAAATCATGAATCAGATGCACCACACCGAGCCAAGTCAGGAATCTGGTGCACCAGACCGAGTCAAGTCAGGAATCTGGTACAACACACCGAGCCAAGTCATAAATCTAGGGCACCACACTAAGCCAAGTCAGGAATCTGGTGCACTAGACCGAGCCAAGTCAGGAATCTGTTGCACCACATAGAGCCAAGTCAGAAATCTGGTGCACCACACTGAGCCAAACCAGGAATCTGGTGCACCACACCGAGCAAAGTCAGGAATCTGTAGACAAGACCGAGCCAAGTCATGAATTTGGTGCACCAGATCGAGCCAAGTCTAGAATCTAGTGCACCACACCGAGCCAAATCATGAATCTGGTGCACCACATCGGATCAAGTCATGAATCTGGTGCACCAGACAGAGCCAAACCATGAATCAGGTGCACCAAACCGGTGCTCTAGACCGCGCAAGTCATGAATCTGGTGCACCACACCTAGCCAAAGCAGGAATCTGGTGCACCAGACCGAGCCAAGTCTGGAATCTGGTGCACCACACCGAGCCAAATCATGAATCTGGTGCACGAGACGGAGCCAAACCATGAATCAGGTGCACCAGACCGAGCCAAGTCAGGAATCTGGTGCACCACACCGAGCCAAATCATGAATCTGGTGCACCACACCGAGCCAAGTCAGGAATCAGGGGCACCAGACCGAGCCAAACCCTGAATCTGGTGCACCAGACCGGGCCAAGTCATGAATCTGGTGCTCCAGACCGTGCCAAGTCATGAATCTGGTGCACCACACCGAGCCAAGTCAGGAATCTGGTGCACCAGACCAGGCCAAGTCAGGAATCTGGTGCACCACACCGAGCCAAGTCAGGAATCTGGTGCACCACACCGAGCCAAACCAGGAATCTGGTGCACCACACCGGATCAAGTCATGAATCTGGTGCACCGGACGGAGCCAAATAAGGAATCTGGTGCACCACACCGAGCAATGTCAAGAATCTGGTGCACCACATCGAGCCAAACCGAGCCAAACCATGAATCTGGTGCACCCGGGGACCCGTACCCAGTGCACCATTCCCTCGTTCCCTTGGTTCCTTTCCGCACAGACCGAGCCAGATCCAACACCTGGTGCATCCGGGGACCCGTGCCCGATGCACCATTCCCTCGTTACCTTGGTTCCTTTCCGCACCGACGGAGCCAGATCCAGGGACCCGTTCCCGGTGCACCATTCCCCCACCTTGGTCACATCAGGACGATCACGCGTCCTTTCATGTTGCGGATCCGCCCCGAGGGGCATATCCTAATTCAACGTCCATCCACAACTAAGGTCGAGT
>CM061069.1:3080446-3082946 GCA_030762895.1 Sophora flavescens | reverse complement strand
CCTCCTTAGAGGTTGAAGTGTTGCCCTCAATCGTTAATTTGTTGTGAAGAAATCTATGGCAATGGTATGGAGCATATCTTCTCCTCATTATTTTTCTCATCTCAACCCAAGTCTCAATAGGCTCCGCCCCACATCGTCTTCTCTCTTTTTGAAATTGATCCCACCAAACAAGTGCATAGTCCTTGAATTGAATAGATGCTAACTTCATTTTATTTTTCTCATTGTAATTATTGCAATTGAACACTTGCTCTATATTCATCTCCCATTCCAAATAGACTTCGGGATCATTCTTCCCATGAAAGGTAGGAACTTGGATCTTGACCCTTTCAATTCTATCTTCTCGGTTTTGAAGGATGGCAAGTTGTCTATCATAATTTGCACTCATTTGCTCCATTTGCCTTTGAAGGTTTTGTATTTGAGTAGTCATTCTAGCATAAAGAGTTAAAGACCTTGGAGAAAATGATGGACTATCTTCATGGGCTGCCATCACTTGAACACACAACATCAAAATTATAAAATTCCTCACTACACTCCCTCACTTGTGCACACAAATGTATTTCACTCAATTGGCTTTTTCCACACAAGATGTAATTTTCACTCTTGCCTTTTTCCACTCAATTGTTCTCTTTTAGGCCTTAGAGGAGTCAAACACAATCCACACAAAAATCCAAAAATCAAGTAACAAAAATCACAAAACTTATCAAAAAACAAGAGAATAAAATGAAAGGCTAGAAAAGCAAAGCTATGGGAAATAAGAACAAAGGAAGAAGGGAAATATTTTTTTTTCAAGAACACAAATTGCTCAAATAGACTTTTCTCTTCTCTTATCTTCTCTTCTCTTTTTTTTTCCAAAGATTTCATGCACACTTTTTTTTCCTTATAATTTGTGCAATTTTTTTTTTCAAACTTCGAAGAAGAGAATCACACTTGCAATTTTTTTTTTTTGAGCAAGAACAACAACCACGAAATTTTCCCTTCACAAATAGAATCAAAGTGTAATTTTTTTTGATAGTTTGTTGGTTTAAAAGAAGAAAAGAAGATAGGTAGAAGATGAAGAACAAAACTCAGAAATTCAACCAAAGCCTAAGCTTTGATACCACTTGATGACAACCAAATGGTGAGGTTGCCTTTGATGATCTTTTTGGTTGAATTTTACCAATTACAAATCCAAGTCAGAATTGAGTTGTAACATAAAAGGAAGAAAATATGAAAATGGTGAAGATTAGAGATGGTGATGGCGCCACAAACTAGAGAGTTTGATAAGCCAAGTGAGGTTCGCCACAAGAATCGTGGATTCTTGATAAGAACAAGATGGCTCAACCAAGAACCAAAGAGAGACAATTCCCTCACAAATGGATTTAATCCAAATTCAACATCCAAGTTGTTTTTTCATGTGTTTAGGCATGTTACATATAGGGGTGTGGCTGCCAACATTTGGCTTCACCCTTTGTCTTCCTAATGATTCCATAACCCTCACATAACTAGCCTATTCATGCCTTACTAAACTCACACTTAACTCAGCCACTTAATAGTGACTTATTACCCTCTCTCTATCATTATGTAGCAGCCACACTTATTTCTCAAATTAAAAGTGTAACTCCCACATAATTAACAAAACATAAAAAGTCTAATAAACTCGTGTAAAATTCGTCCATAACTGCCACCATTAATTTAATCATGAAATAAGCCGAATTTGGTCAAGAAGCCTGAGATATGATTTGTAGGAAATTTCCTAAGCTTTCCAACCCACCAAAGAATGCATCAATCGGAGACCCACAGCTCAAGATACAACCAAAATAAGTCAGCTGGTTCACCATTAATGAAAATAAGATTTTCGTCAAAGTCCTTGAATTTCTTCTTGATCCATGGTCTTCATTGGGCTCATATCATTATTGTTGAAAAGTTTACTTGCCCCCTTGGCACATATCATCTAGGTTTGCGCACAGTTGGGCACCGTAACACGGCTTCCGGTTCATCCCGCATCGCCAGTTCTGCTTACCAAAAATGGCCCACTTGGATCTCTCGATTCCGTGGCACGGCTCAACGGAGCAGCCGCACCGTCCTACCTATTTAAAGTTTGAGAATAGGTCGAGGGCGTTGCTCCCCCGATGCCTCTAGTCATTGGATTTACCCGATAGAACTCGCCTGCGGGCTCCAGCTATCCTGAATGAAACTTCGGAGGGAATCAGCTACAAGACGGTTCGATTAGTCTTTCACCCCGATACCCAAGTCCGACGAACGATATGTACGTCAGTATCGTTGCGGGTCTCCACCTGTGTTTCCTCTGGATTCGCCCCGCTCAGGCATAGTTCACCATCTTTCGGGTCCCGACAGGTATGCTCTCACTCGAACCCTTCACAGAAGATCAGGGTCGGTCGGTGGTGCAACCCACAAGGGGATCCCACCAATCAGCTTCCTTGCGCCTTACGGGTTTACTCGCCCGCTGGCTTGCACACATGTCATACTCCTTGGTCCGTGTTTCAAGACGGGCGAATGGGGA
>CM061069.1:3057946-3075446 GCA_030762895.1 Sophora flavescens | reverse complement strand
CAACATTTTTAAAAACCAACAACATCGCGAGGATCCTTTTTGATGCACACTAGCCGATCTGGTGTTTGAGCACCCCCTCCCAAGGCAACTTCAGGACGATCACCCATCTCTTGGTGCTTCGGCTCCGCCTCGGAAGGCATCACCTAACACCACGTCCATCCACAACCAAGGTTGAGGAGCCACACACCCATAGCCTCGCCACACCATCGAGTACCCCATGAAATTGATAAATATCGAAAGCCAACATTTTTAAAAACCAACAATAGCACGAGGATCCTTTCTGATGTGCCTTCAGCCGATATGGTGTTTGAAAACCCTTTACAAGGCCACTTCAGGATGATCATCCATCCCTTGGTGCTTCGACTCCGCCCCGGAAGGCATCAGATAACACCATGTCCATCCACAACCAAGGTCGAGGAACCGTACACCCACAGCCTCGCCACGCCATCGAGTACCCCAGAAAAATTGATAAATATCGAAAGCCAACATTTTTAAAAACCAACAACATCGCGAGGATCCTTTCCGATGCACCTTCAGCCAATCTGGTGTTTGAGCACCCCTTACAAGGTCACTTCAGGACAATCACCCGTCTCTTGGTGATTCGGCTCCGGCTCGGAAGGCATCTTCACCTAACACCACGTCCATCCACAACCAAGGTCGAGGAGCCGCGCACCCACAGTCTCGCCACACCATCGAGTACCCCACCACGAAATGGATAAATATCGAAAGCCAACAGTTTTAAAAACCAACAACATCGCGAGGATCCTTTCCGATGCACCTTCAGTCGATCTGGTGTTTGAGCACCCCCTCACAAGGCAACTTTAGGACGATCACCCATCTCTTGGTGCTTCAGATCCACCCCGGAATGCATCACCTGACACCACGTCCATCCACAACCAAGGTCGAGGAGCCGCACGCCCACAGCCTCGCCACACCATCGAGTACCCCACGAAATTGATAAATATCGAAAGCCAACATTTTTAAAAACTAGCAATAGCGCGAGGATCCTTTCCGATGTGCCTTCAGCCGATCTGGTGTTTGAGCACCCGTTACAAGGCCACTTTAGGACGATCATCCGTTACTTGGTGCTTCGGCTCCGCCATGGAAGGCATCACCTAACACCACGTCCATCCACAACCAAGGTCGAGGAACCGCGCACCCACAACCTCGCCACACCATCGAGTACCCCACAAAAAAATGTAAATATCAAAAGCCAACATTTTAAAAAACCAATAACATCGCGAGGATCCTTTTCGATTTACCTTCAGCCGATCTGGTTTTTGAGCACCCCCTCACAAGGTAACTTCAGGACGATCACCGGTCTCTTGGTGCTTCGACTCTGCTCCAGAAGGCATCACCTAACACCACGTCCATCCACCACCAAGGTCGAGGAGCTGCACGCCCACAGTCTCGCCACACCATCGAGTACCCCACAAAAAAATATAAATATTGAAAGCCAACATTTTTAAAAACCAACAACATCGCGAGGATCCTTTTTGATGCACCTTCAGCCGATCTGGTGTTTGAGCACCCCCTCACAAGGCAACTTCAGGACGATCACCCATCTCTTGGTGCTTCGGCTCCGCCCCGGAAGGCATCACCTAACACCACGTCCATCCACAACCAAGGTTGAGGAGCCGCACGCCCATAGCCTCGCCACACCATCGAGTACCCCATAAAATTGATAAATATCGAAAGCCAACATTTTTAAAAACCAACAATAGCACGAGGATCCTTTCTGATGTGCCTTCAGCCGATCTGGTGTTTGAAAACCCTTTACATGGCCACTTCAGGATGATCACCCATCCCTTGGTGCTTCGGCTCCGCCCCGGAAGGCATCAGCTAACACCATGTCCATCCACAACCAAGGTCGAGGAACCGTGCACCCACAACCTCGCCACGCCATCGAGTACCCCACAAAAATTGATAAATATAGAAAGCCAACAGTTTTAAAAACCAACAACATCGTGAGGATCCTTTCCGATGCACCTTCAGCTGATCTGGTGTTTGAGCACCCCTTACAAGGCCACTTCAGGACAATCACCCATCTCTTGGTGCTTCGGCTCCGCCTCGGAAGGCATCATCACCTAACACCACGTCCATCCATAACCAAGGTCGAGGAACGATGCACCCACAACATCGCCTCACCATCGAGTACCCCACGAAATTGATAAAATCGAAAGCCAACATTTTTAAAAATGAAATTGACAAAATTTCGAAAGCCAACATTTTTAAAACGGGTGCCAGCCACATTGTGAGGATCCTTTACGGTGTGCCTTCAACCGGTTTGGTGGTTGGGACCCCCACCTTGGTCACATCCGGAAGATCACGCGTCCATTCGTGTTACGGATTCGCCCCGAAGGGCATAACCTAACACAACGTCCATCCACAACCAAGGTCGAGGAGCCACACCCATGAATCGTCAACACACCATGGAAAATCCCCACAAAAATGGCCCAATCCGATGCCCACATTTTTCCCCACGCCGGCCTCCCGGTCCCGCCCCAGGATCACCTCTTGGGCACGCCCGCGCCCCGGCCCATGGAGTCGGTCGGTTGGAAGATGACCCGATCGAGTCACCTACCATGCCATGGGCAAGGTCGATGTGCAATGTTGGGGATGATTGCACGGGCGTTTTGGGGGGGGGGGGTGGACCATGGTGCACCTGGCTTGGCACCAGGTCAGGGTCAGGCTGGCACCTCTCCCCCCCATAATAGCATAATATGCAAATACCCATTTTCCAGTACAAGACATCCTTTTTGCTGGGGAGACATACTCTTTTTTTGCAAGCTAGAGGTCGAATTTTGGTCTGATTTTTTGCAGGAATGCTTATAAAAATGGGATCTAGGGGACGAAAAATTTACATAATTTTTCACCATACCACATTTTTTTTCAAATTTTCAAAGTGGAAAATCGAAACAATTCCCAAAAAATGGATAATGGGTCTAGCCATCGAATTTTGAGCTGAATTTTTGCAGGCACACTACTTATAATATTCCCAAGGTGTCCACAAAGTTTCGTGGCATTTCATGAAGGTTGTGATTTTTTATGATTTTTCAACCGAAATCAGGGATATGCGACAGTTCGACGACAAGGAATAGGGCTACAAATTGAATTTTGACCTGAATTTTTGCAGGCGCTCTTGCTATATTATTTCCAGCTTTACCTCTAAATTTCGTTGCATTTCATTGAGGGGTTGGAGTTTTGGGAACTTTTAGCCGAAATGTGGTATACTAGCATACTTAAACATGTGGTGAACCATGGTTTACAGGTTTGCTTTTCCACCACGCCTTCTAAAAAGTCTGGGGGGGGGGGGGGGGTCAGGGGAATTCTCTCAAGCTTGTATCACAACATTTACCCGTCGGTGCTCGGTGTATCTGCGACGAGTGCCGAGCACGGTGGTCATGCACGAGTCACGAGTGATGCAATGTAATACTTTCATACTCAGTGCACGAGTCCCAAGCCACCCAAAATGAACCTCCATCTTCCGGCACCAACACCTTCAACCGGTTAGTGCCATGTGCACCAGACCCTTGCAACCTTGGTTCGTGTCGGCACCGACCGAGTCAAGTCATGAATCTGGTGCACCACACCCAGCCAAATCAGGAATCTGGTGCACCAGACCGAGCCAAGTCAGGAATCTGGTGCACCAGACCGAGCCAAATCATGAATCTGGTGCACCACACCGAGCCAAATCAGGAATCTGGTGCACCAGACCGAGGTAAGTCAGGAATCTGGTGCACCTCACCGAGCCAAGTCAGGAATCTGGTGCACCACAACGAGCCAAATCATGAATCTGGTGCACCACATCGGATCAAGTCATGAATCTGGTGCACCAGACGGAGCCAAACCAGGAATCAGGTGCACCAGACCGGTGCTCTAGACCGCGCCAAGTCATGAATCTGGTGCACCACACCGAGCCAAATAAGGAATCTGGTGCACCACACCTAGCCAAGTCTGGAATCTGGTGCACCACACCAAGCCAAATCATGAATCTAGTGCACCACACCGGATCAAGTTGTGAATTTCGCGCACCAGACGGAGCCAAACCATGAATCATGTACACCGGTCCGAGCCAAATCAGGAATCTGGTACACCACACCGAGCCAAATCATGAATCTGGTGCACCACACCTAGCCAAGTCAGGAATCAGGGGCACCAGACCGAGCCAAACCCTGAATCAGGTGCACCAGACCGAGCCAAGTCATGAATCTGATGCTCCTGACCGCACCGATTCATGAATCTGGTGCACCACACCGAGCCAAGTCAGGAATTTGGAGGACCAGACCGGGCCAAGTAAGGAATCTGGTGCACCACACCAGGCCAAGTTAGGAATCTGGTGCACTACACCGGATCAAGTCATGAATCTGGTGCACCAGACGGAGCCAAACCATGAATCAGGTGCACCACACCGGTGCTCTAGACCACGCCAAGTCATGAATCTGGTGCACCACACCGAGCCAAATCAGGAATCTGGTGCACCATACCGAGCCATGTCAGGAATCTGGTGCACCACACCGAGCCAAACCGAGCCAAACCATGAATCTGGTGCACCCGGTGACCCGTTCCCGGTGCACCATTCCCTCGTTCCCTTGGTTCCTTTCCGCACAGACCGAGCCAGATCCGGCACCTGGTGCATCCGGGGACCCGTGCTCGGTGCACCATTCCCTCGTTCCCTTGGTTCCTTTCCGCACCGACCGAGCCAGATCCGGCACCTGGTGCACCCGGGGACCCGTGCCCGATGTACCATTCCCTCATTCCCTTGGTTCCTTTCCGCACCGATCGAGCTAGATCCGGCACCTGGTGCACCCGGGGACCTATGCCAAGTGCACCATTCCCTTGTTCCCTTGGTTCCTTTCCGCACCGACCGAGCCAGATCCGGCACCTGGTGCACCCGGGGACCCGTGCCCGATGCACGATCGAGCCAGATCCGGCACCTGGTGCACCCGGGGACCTGTGGCCGATGCACCATTCCTTCGTTCCCTTGGTTCCTTCCCGCAACGACCGAGTCAGATCGGGCATCACGTGCACCAATCGAGGCCGATCTAAGCGGTGCTACTGTTGACGAATCTGGGCAAGTATACCCAGTCGTGCAAGTAATACGGTGGTAAGACCGTTTATCGTTCCCACGAGGACTGATACAAGTACTAGCACTTACCAAACCAATTAATATCTAAGCGGATTCTTGGATTGAAGGAAGTTCTATACTAACAAAAGTTAAAACTAACAAAATAGAAAGAAAAAGTTCTTTGAATAATTTTGTCAAACAGTTGAAGTGCAGAAAAACGGGTTTTCAAATATGATAAAAGGCGTTGGGATTAGACTTCACTAAACTTCATCCTCATGCAATGAAATGACTAACAAACAATTTCTACTTCAAATATGACAATCAATCCACTAAATTACTCAAGCCCCGATGTCTCGGACGACAAGAGCCTAAATCCACTAATAGACCCTAATTTCTTAGGTGGCCCAGATTAATGAATTTGCATTAGGATTAGGGATTACACGATTGCGAATAAACCCAAATCCATCTTTAGATACAAGGTTTATCAGGTGGTTGATTTCAATTCCGGTTCCAATACGAATCTATCAATTGCATATCAAAACACAAATCGAGTCATGGGGGTGCTAGCCACAACAAGCATTAAGCATGGATAATCAATCAATCATAAAGAAGTAAAAACTGTATTACAAATCAAATCAAATACATGAGAGTTCAGAAATAGCTACATCTAATCCCAACTATGGGAGTTTAGCTACACATCACCAAAGTAAAAGGGAAAAGAAAAGATACTAAGATGAAGGAAAGGAAGCACTCCATGAAAGAATGCACCCAGCCACCACAGCAGCAGAAGTTGCATTTTCTAGGGTTTCTTGGACGCCTCCTTCTCTCCCAATCCAATCCCCCTCAATTCTGCTCTAAAACATCTTATAACAGGGGTTCTGGGTGTCGCGCGCTTGCGGGGTGAGACCATCTCGCGAGGCGAATATTAAAAATCTGATCTTCAGAGAATTGATCTCTCGCGAGGCGAGTTACCGAGGGTCTTCTCAAATACACCCGTGATGAGTATCAGGGCCTGGGCGTGATGGCTTCTGGTCCTCAGGCTCGCGAGGCGAAACAAGATTCGCGTGGCGAGACAGAAATGGTTGCATTCTCTGGCAAAGTCAGTCTTCAGGCACGCGAGGCGAGGTGTGATTCGCGTGGCAAGACAGAAAGGATGACATTCTGCTGTTTCTGGCTGTCTTCATTCTTGCGAGGCGAGTAACCTCTCGCCGGGCGAGCATTCCCAGAATTGCATTCTCCACTGTTTCTTCATTCCCTTGACTCTAAGTTAACCAGATTTTTCATTGATTCCTGCAAAACAACACCAAGAAACCGCTTCACCCGTTCCAAGGGAAAAACTAACTAAAATCAAATAAAGAATGCTTAATCTATATAAAAAATGCATACAAAAGTGTACAAGAAACATGATGTAAAATCACACTATCAAATCACACCAAGCTTATTCAATTGCTTGTCCTCAAGCAATCACTAAGGCCAGAAGAAAAAGACAATCAGAACACAGATAGTGAACCAAGAACCCGAGTAAATAATCCAAGTAACAGGAAATTCAAACAATTCAGCAAGAGACAATCAATTCAAGTTCAATTAGAAGCTTAGATTCCCTAGATTCATATTCTCGCTGATTCGGGCACTCTTTCTCACCTGAAACTCACCCCAAGCTTGTTCATTTACTTGGCTCTCTTTCTCACCTCACTCAAGTGTTAGGGAAATAAGACAATTCGCTCCACTTTCCTCAAGGAATGAATTCTACCATAGGCTTGACTATCAACCAAATCTTTACTTTATTAATGAAAACAATTAAGAATCAAGAGGTCTTTTGCTTTGGTTGTAACGGGGCCATGGGATTAATCGTTAGGTAGGGAAATCAAGAAAAGGAAATTTCAAAAGGCTATACAAACTATCCAGCATTGCAAAGCATGACCTTCTAAAATACCTTTTTGGGTTTTGATTTACTTTTCCACCTTTCTTCCTTTCTTTTGTTTTATTTCTCATTTCTTTTTGTCATCCCCTTCTCTATATTTTTGTTTTCTTTTTCTTTTTTTTTTCTTTTATTTGGAGAAGGGAAGATTTTCAGCTCAAGAGAAATATTTTTCTGATTTTCTCATCCCATATTTTTTTTTTCAACTACCTTTTTACCCTTTTTTTTAATACTTTAGAAGGTCCCTTATCAAGCATCATTTATCCACATATTTCAAGGTACCAAGAAAAGTATTTTATTCATGTAGGCTCAAAATTGGGCAACTAAGGGGTAACATTTAGTCATTCAAAGCTCAGAAGGCCAGAAAAATACCTAGTGCCTCAATCATTTTCAAAAATGTTTTCAAAAATTTTTAAGCTTCAAAATGGTTTTAAGTCAAGTTCTAGAGAAAGCAATCCAAGAGGAATAACACTCTAACACAAAGAATGGGGTATATTTGGTGAGTACCCCTTAGGCTCAAAATCTCACATTTTATAGTTCAGAAATCAATGAAAAACACAAATCTACGGAACCATATGCTAATTATCAACTATCACAGATCATCTCAAGCATTTTTCATTTGTAGCCTGATCACAAGAATAAACAGAATTGGGTTCAAGAATTCACCATCTCAAGTTATTTGGCACTTAGTTCTCACAATTGGATGCAAATTTCAGACAAGGGGCAATCTAATAATGTGAACATGCAAAGCTATCATGCAAAACTATATGAATGCAATATGCAAAATGCAAAATGCAAAAATACCCCTACCCCAAGCTTAAGAATTTACATTGTCCCCAATGTAAACAGTCAAGTTGGAGAAAGGAAAGAAAAATTGGAACGACTTACCGAGGCGGTAGCAGGTGTTGGCTCTCATGGCTAGTCAGGAGGAATTGCATGAAAATTGGGTCACGACCTGATGCTTCTCCTTCCTCCTTCCCTGAAAACACTTAACAAACCTATTAATCTATGATATTTTCCTCTTGATCTTCTCAAATTATTCAAGAGGTTAAAATCAAAAACAAAATCTAACTAAAGGGAAGGGTTAAGAAAATTTGGGTTGCCTCCCAATAAGCGCTTCTTTAACGTCACTAGCTTGACGGGCTTCTTTCAATTAACCGGGGTCTGCTGGTCGTAGAAGTGCAAGAACACTTCGCCTCTGTGGAACTACTTCAAAGAGCTGTTTTTGCTTATAAGGCCAATAATTGCGCTTCCGCTTTGCCCTTTTCACTCTGAGCCTCTTGCCCTTTTTCTTACTCCTTCCCGGCGGAGGTTCTGTTTTCACAAGATGAGAAGATCCAATTTCATCACTAACCAATACATCATTTGTCTTGCAGAGCTTCAGAGTTGCTTTCATGTTGAGCTTTTCCTTCTTCTCAGGAGTAGAGGGGTGGTGCTGATGTGCAACGACTTCTTTAGCTACTGTATCCACAATGTCCATGCGGAAACAATCCTCTTCATCGCTCGGGAGATGCATAGCTTCAAATACATTGAAAGTGACTTCTTCATGTTGCACTCTGAATCGCGGTTGGCCTTTTTGTACATCTATTAAAGCGAGACTAGTCGCTAGAAAAAGGTCTCCCCAGTATGAGCGGAACTTCTACATCCTCCTCCATGTCGCTGAATCACAAAGTTCGCTGGGAAGATAAACTTATCCACCTTTACCATAACATCTTCCAGAATACCATAAGGATGCTTGATTGATCTGTCAGCTAGTTGCAATGCCATCCTGGTTGGTTTCACCTCTCCTCCTCCAAGCTTGTTCAAAATTGAAAGCGGCATCAAATTGATACTCGCTCCCAAGTCACATAAGGCCTTCCTGATAGCAACACTCCCAATAGTACAAGGGATTGTAAAACTATCAGGATCTTTCAGCTTCGGAGGTAGCTTCCTTTGAAGTATCGCACTGCACTCTTCAGTTAAGGCAATAGTTTCGCCTTCTTTAAACTTTCTTTTCTTCGTGAGCAGTTCCTTCATGAATTTTTCATAATTGGGCATATGCTCTAGTGCTTCAGCAAAGGGTATGTTGATCTGTAGCCTCTTGAAAATGTCAAGGAACTTGGCAAACTGTTCTTCTTTCTCTTTTTTCTTGCTCAAATGAGGATAGGGCAACTTCACATAAGAGGGGATCACTTGAGGCTTGTCTCCATCTTTCAAAAGCTGACTTTTAGTCTTCCTCAAAATTGAATTCTCATCTACTAGCTTCTCCCTCTTGTCTTGTTCACTGGCTTTTTCTTCTTCCTCAACTACAACCTCTTTGCCTTTTTCCTCAGCACTCAATTCTGTTTTTCCATCAACTTTCTGATTCTTCACCAAAGGCTCACCGCCCACATTCTCAAGACTTTTACCACTCCTCAAAACAACAACATTGCAATACTCCTTAGGATTAGTTTGAGTGTTACCTGAAAAACCGCTGCTAGATTGCTCCGCTAGGTGCTTTGCAATTTGGCCAACTTGAACCTCCAAATTTTTTATAGAAGCATCGGTATTTTTCTGGTTTGATATGGTCAATTGCATGAACTGATTGAGGGTGTTCTCCAAGATAGAAACCCGGTCTTGAGGCGGTTGTGTAGGAGGAGGCTTGCTTGTTTTTCCAGCATCTTGCTTCCAACCAAAGTTTGGTTGATTCCTCCACCCTTGGTTGTAGTTGTTAAGGAATTGGTTGTTGCCTGGCCGCCCATAGGTCCCCATATAATTAGCTTCCTCATGGGAACTAGGCGGTGCCTCACATCTTCCATTATCATGATCACCTCCACAAAAATCACATCTCATTACCTGTTGGTGTGGCATGGTTGTCCCTTGAACAGTTTGGAGTTGTTGTGGGAGTTGAGCTAGTTGCTTGGTAAGAGACTCCAGTTGTTGTGTCATGAGCTTGTTCTGAGCCAACAGTGCAGTTTGTGAATCTAACTCCAACACTCCCCTTCTTGATGTGGGACCCCGATCATGATGCATCAAATAATCATTTGACGCCATAGCTTCTATCAAAACCAATGCATCCTCTGTTGTCTTTGTATTCATGGAACCTCCAGCTGAGGCATCCAACATGTACCTGATTGATGGCCTCAATCCATTACAGAATGTTTGCATTTGGGTATGATCATCAAACCCATGGTTTGAACATCTTCGGATCAATTCCTTGAACCTTTCCCAAGCGTCATTAAGAGTCTCACCTTCTTGTTGAGCAAAGCTTATGATGTCACCCCTTGTCTTTACAAATCTCGAGGTGATTGCATCATCTTAGTGAAGCTCCCCCTTGGTTGTGATTGGAGCCAAGACTTGGCTCTATCTCTTAGAGAGAAAGGAAACAACCTCAGGCGAATTGCATCATCGGAGGCACCATTTATCTTCACTGTATCGCACAACTCTAGGAAATTGGAAACATGACTGTTAGGATCTTCCTTCTCCAACCCAGCAAATTGATTTTGTGAAACCATATTGATGAGATTTGGCTTGATTTCAAAATTGTTACAGTTCCCCGGAGGCCTCACTATGCTAGTGACATGCCGGTTGACATTTGTATTGGCATAGTCTCCAAGTGTCCTCCGGGGTGGTGGAGCACCTTCACCATTGTCTGCCATTATGAGTCTTTCTTGCCAAACTTGAGAGGTGGAAGTCTCTTGTTCTTCTCCTTGTTTTTCTAACAAATTCTGCTGTCTTGCTTGCCTCCTATTCGCCCTAGCTGTTCTTTCAATTTCTGGGTCGTAGAGGAGTTGGTCAGCTGGGATAGTACCTCGCATACACAAACAGTCTAGCAAACAAGAGTGTTAGCAGTAAAGGTTAGCACACACAACAAACACACCAGAAAAATGACAGCAAAAACAGAACAGAAAATTATGACAGAAAACAAATTATAACAGATTATTTTTTTTTGCTTAAATTAGTAACCAAAATGGATATGCTAGTATTGAAACACAGTCCCCGGCAACGGCGCCAAAAACTTGTTGACGAATCTGGGCAAGTATACCCAGTCGTGCAAGTAATACGGTGGTGAGACCGTTTATCGTTCCAACGAGGACTGATACAAGTACTAGAACTTACCAAAACAATTACTATCTAAGCGGATTCTTGGATTGAAGGAACACTACAATATTTTTTAGTTTAGGCAACAACAAAAAACCATTCCTAGAAGTATGAAAACCGTTGCCTAAACTTTTGGCAACGGTTTGGCAACGGTTAAAAAAGTGTTCTCTAGGTGGCCGTTGCCTATTCCCTTAGGCAACCGTTTTTCGCTTTAGGCCACGGTATCTCAATAACCGTTGCCTAAATTAGGGGAATAGGCCACGGTTTTTCAACCCGTCCAATGGCAACAGTTTTCGTTCATATTATTTAGGCAACGGTTTCTTAATTGTTGCTAGATGTTTCAGCCACGGTTATTTAAATGTTGGCAAATAGAATAAGGAACATTTATTTAACTATTGGTGGATGGTATAGGCAACAATTTCGTAACTGTTGCTAGACGTTTTAATATAGACAACACTTATTTTACTGTTGGTAAATAATATAGAAATCGATTAACTCAACTTTAGGGGACATTTTTGTAACTATTATAGAATAAATCGACAACGATGTTAGCTTTTATTATATTGCGAGGAAAGTCTTTTATATGTTTATACATAACTAAATATATATTTTAACCTTTCAATTACAACACCTAAAAACATACTCGTCACATGTAATTTTGCAACAAGATATCAACTGTTTTTTATTCTTTCAACTCCCAAGCACCGAAAAACATACTCGTCACATGTAATTCTGCAACAAGATATCACAGATTCAATAATACACCAAAGCCAAAGACAGCCAGACCTGTAGAGCATACTCCTAGTTGCACAACAAACAGAGTCTTCAAATGACACTCTTAGACTATGAGAGCCATCACAAACAGAGCAACCACCCATCTGAACTAATACCACTTAAAAAAGATAACATAATAGTTTTCTTCTAAAATCCAAAAGAAAAAAGAAAAACATCCATAAAGATTATATGCTTCAATGTATGTTAATATCATCATTCGTCTTCTATGTCTTGATATTGTTCTTCCTCACCAAGAAAATCTTCCTGCATATATTGCAAAAGATATATAAGTTAGAAGCTGAGTTATATAGTTCAATTAGATTATGAAATGAGAAGAAAATGGAATCATGCTACTGTACTTTATATAACATGAGCCTTTATAAGCTACCTAGTCTCTTCGCTCCCTAATGATACCAAGAAAACAAGTCTCAAGCATTATTGCCAAGTAATGAACCAATAATATAATAGGTCATTCTCCACCATTTTATATAAAGTATCAAAAGCATGACAACCAACATTTTTTTTGTGTGTGCTAAACTGTATTTATATTTGAGTACAAGGGGTACCTGAACCCGTATATAATAAAAGAGAACACTAAGGTAAAATTTCAACCAAGAGTAACAATTTACAACTATGTTGAAATTCTCACTTGTGATCCAACAAAAACACATCCCCATGGACATAGTACAGACCAACAGGACCAACACATCTAATGACCATACAAGGCCAAAACCAAAACCAAAAACCAAACTCAAGTGTAAAAGCTAGCTGAATATTCAAAGGCCCACCAGATATATTTGAGAATTTTTTGAAAAGACCAAAGCTCACCAGAATTACACAACATCACATTACCGACTTGAAGAACCATGGAACGAAAAAACAAGAAACAAAAGCTACCCATATAAGGTACAAACTAATATCAGTAGAAGCATAAACCATGTAAAGCCTTCAAACTAGAAAAAATCATGAAGGTAGAGGAATGAGGGATGCCAAGGAAACAAGTCAAAAGCTATTATTAATGACTTGAAACCTATTTAACTAGTAGCTACAACTAATAACTTGTTTATAGTAGTATCCATTGCTTCCTCAACTTGGAACAAATAATATTATTAGCAGACAAATTAAATACACAAATAAAGTTTTGATAAATATTGTTATACATGTTCGTTATTTGGAACATGAGTTCATGTAGAAAAATGTGATGCTGCATTGTTTTCGTTGCCTAAAGCAGTTGCCATCATATCATCCAAATCCTCTTCATCCAAATTTGGCTTGTTTTGCTTCAATAAACTTCTTACAGGTGCTTCCAATCCATCAACCTTCTTAAACATCTTATTCATCTCATGCGAATGTTGTTTCTTAATCACAGCAATTTCTTCATTTCTTTTTAACATAGATGGTGTGACGGTTCTTTCAAAGCAACGCACTTTCCCTAAATTTTCTTTGCCAAAGAGTGATCGAAAAGTTTGTCCAGCAGATTCAGTTGAGTTTTGAATTGAATCTTTAAGCGTAGTCTAATAAAAGAACATTAATGTTAAGGATAAAATCAAGACTTTAAATACACTTGATGGATAACACTAGACTGGTAAAGCTCCAACCTACTCTTGGACTCTTGCAACAATGCTTCGAGGATTTCATCCTGTATCATGGAAGATTGCTTGGATGACCATTCAAGCACTGCAACGTCAACAAGTTCTTCACTGTCTTGTACATGCAATGCAATGTAGGATAGCAGAACTAATGCTGGCTAGTCTCAGGGCCTTCAAGCTCCCTTCCCTTCCAGATGCAATGCATGTCGTTGAATCACACTGCATACGGGAATTGCACAATTAGTTAATGGAAGCAAAACTTAGTAAGCACTATAAATTGGAATTAAAGATAATATTGGAGTACTCAAGCAAGCTGGATACAACAATGATGTATCATAAAAACAATATATAGTTAAATAGTTTAATAAGGAAAATAAGAAAGCAGTGAGACAATAAATATTCAAGGAATCACAGTTTGTCATAGAATTTCACAAATTCTTAATCTTCTTAAGAGAAAGGAGGCAAGAAGATGTGTAGCAACAATATTTGCAAGATATTAGTTATTGTGAGTTCCACAGGAACCAGGCAAGGATCACCATATAGTTTTGTCAGGCTTAAAGAGCATGTCAGGCACCAACACATTGTATCTATTTCTGAAAGATAACGAAACAAAGCTAAGGCATCCTCAATCACACCACATTTTGCATACATATCAATAAGAGCAGTTTTAATAACTGTCTCTGATTCAAACCCCTTCTTTAGACAAAAAGCATGAAGTTACTCGCCACTTCGAAGAGATGCCAAAATTGAAGAAACTTTCAGAACAACTGAAAAGACAAAATGATCAATATCAAGATCAAAGTGAACCATATCCACAAAGAGGGGAAAAGCTAATGTACCTAAACCAAATCTAGCACAGCCAGTAATCAAACTAGACCATGACACAACATTTTTATCTGGCAACCTTTCAAACAATTTTAATGCACTCTTAACATTGCCCAGTTTTGCATATAGATCAATAAGAATGTTTCCAACAACAAAATCTAATTCATAGCCACCTGTGACAACAAAACCATGCACTTGAGATGCCAATTTCAAGTTCTGGAAGTAAATGCAGGTCTTCAAGGCAAGGCTAATGGTATAGGAATCAAAACATGCACCAGAAAGATGCATATTTGCAATCAAATTAAGAGCCTCAACATAATCTCCATTGGTAACGTACCCTGAAATCATAAAATTCCAAAGTGCCAAGCTATCAGCAAGAGGAGAGTTCTTGAAGAATTGATAAAATATATTCTTTGCTTCATTCAGTAGCTTGCAATTCAAATACATATCAATCAATGCTGATATACAATAACAGCTAGACTCAAAACCAGACTTGATAACATAACAATGAATCTGTATACCCATGGTTAATTCACCATGATGACTGTAGGTTTTAAGAGCACATGGGAATGTAAATTCATCTTTTAAGACCCTTCACGTGCATCATAGAAACAAGTTGCAATGCATGGGGAATACTACTATTTGCAAGAATATTAAATCTGTGTATCTTCAAGACCCTACATTCGTAAAATCAAAGGCAATGTAGCTTGTTAAATCAGTCTTCTTTATCTGCACAAGCTCTACACTGGGTAGAATATGTAAGAGTTATTCTTTATAAAGCCTCTGACAAGGTTGTCAGAAATCCATGCTATAGCAGTTAACAATTCCGATATCCATAACTAAAGCGAATGTTTATAACAAACCTTTCCAACATCATTGCGTCTCAAATCAACCAGCATGATATGCTCTGCACATTGCTTTTCATCTCTCAGGAGCTCTGCTTCTAACTTCTAACACACAGCACCAAATCCACCGGAGAAGCTGACAGTACAATCAAAACCGACAAATCCATTCTTATATAAAAATAACAGAGTAAAAGCTACAGGAACATGCAAAACCACTTTGACTTTGCAATCAAATTACAAACATCGTAATCCAACATCAGTATAAAACCCAATCATGGGGTATTCATCCAAAAAAACAGACCCTAAATCTGACCAAAATATAACTGAATTTTTGTTCGTTCTACAAAACCCTAATTTGTGAAATTATGGCTAATAAATACAAATAAAAAATACATAGAGAGAGAGGAACCTGAATTGGAATTGGAGGAAAAGGAATTGATTTGGATTTGGATGGAAATTAGAATTGGAATGTGGAGAGTGAGAATTCGGTGCGTTCAGGTCACCAGTTTCCTTCACTGCCGCTGCCACTGTGCACACACATATATATGAGGCGAGAAGAATGAATCTTGACTATTGGATCTTATTTGAACGATCCAAATTAAAAGATAAATGCGTGTGACTTTTTTAAATGGATCATATTTGAAATAAATGGTTCATAAAACAACACTACATATTCTAACAGACCACATTAAACATTATGCAAAGGAGAGAACAAGATAGATAATATGTGTTTCTAAGGAACAGTATAATTCCCAAATCCAGCACCAGACCAGAGGACTACCGACTATCCAAACCAGAAAATTCCATCATCCGGAGCAATGCAAATCAAGCATAGCATCTATTGATCTATTCTCCATATATAAATGAAAGTTCAGCATTAAAGAGAAGCCTTATCTGGGTAAACAGGAACTTACAACATGAGGATAAGTAATCAGAATGGCATTCTTCTCCTTAGTGTATATGATCAGCTGCAACAAACCATTGAAGACTACATACGTGCAAGAGTTAAAGATCAAACAGCAACTGAAGTAGAATAAATAAAAATACAAACATCAGCAATCACACTTCCATTTTCAAGTAAAGTATCAAACTCAATTTGAATAGTTCCTTCATCCCACATTTTCAAATATCCTAATTTCAGATGTTAAAATGAAAACACCCCAACACAAAGCAGTTAAAGAAAAACCAAAAACCAAAAATGGAGTGAAAAAAGGATATAAGGCGATGCAGGCGATGAGAAAATCCCTGTTCTCGGGGAACTTCTTCTTGTAGAATTGGCCGAAGAGAGCAATGACGATGATGATGGTCCCAATGAAGAGCCTCACGTTGCTCAATCTCACGTCTTCCACATACCCGCGATTCTTAACAACCTACATACACGAATAGTCAAAAATTGAGGCACGCGTAATCAAAATTGGTGAACAAAAGACTCAAAATATAAAATGAAAGAAAAATCGATAAGATCGAAAAGGGATAAAGAGGGTTAAGGTTTAAGGGACGACCTACCTCAGAGACGGACTCGTCGAGGATGTTTTTGATGGAGTGGTGATCTAAGAGATTGGCCTTCTTTGGAGATTTGGATGCCATTTCTGATTTCTTCGATGCCTATCTCAGATTTTCACTTGACCCAACAATGAAGCAGCTCAGCGTTTCGTTTCAACTTGACAACTTCAACCCCTTCAATTCAATAGCAGGGGGGAGTGACACTAACCTGCGCTAGCTGCGTAATGCGCACCCCTTCAATTCAATAGCAGGCGACACTAACCTTGAACTACGGCGATGACGACCACGACCACATCGTCATCTACGAGTCCGCTCGCATCGAAAAGATGAGTTCGGTGCGTCATTGAAATCGAAACATGATTCTTATTATTGCAGAGTAACTTCTCGGTTCTGTGAAGGAATGAAGCTCATTGAATGAGTAAGAAAGCAAAAGTGTCTTACAGAGTTAAGTTACGAGAGGGAGACAAATGAGAGAGAGAGACGATGCAGACTAGGGATTAGGAGTTACGAGAGTTTTGATAAAAAAATTCGAAAAAACAATTGCAGAATGGGTCAGGGATTCACAGGGTTCAGAGCACAAAGCAAACTTTAAAAAAAATTGATAAAATAAAATCCCGGCAAAACCTATTTTGGCGGGCATGATATAATTATTGAAATCATTCTCTAAAATCCTAACCCAGGAAAAAGTGTTCCCAATAATCCATCCACAGTTTTATAAGTGTTGTCTAATATAGATAGGCAACCCTTTTATATTGTATTTTTAAAAGAGATGCAAAATGTATATAATATTAGCTACAATCATAAAATTGTTGCTTATTCCATGTTTTAGGAACGATTTTTCAACTGTTGGCAAGATTAGTGTTTCCTAAAGTGAAAAATGTTGTAGTGGAAGTTCTATACTAACAAAAGTTAAAACTAA
>CM061069.1:3035664-3053164 GCA_030762895.1 Sophora flavescens | reverse complement strand
TGTAACCACCACACAATTAACTAAAAACATAAAAGACTAATAATTCAAAATGGAGTTACTTTTGGTATGCAAACCAAAAAGATTCCTCCAAACTAACCTATGTAATTCGTGCTCAACATGAGATTAAATGGGATTGACCCAATTGCAACACTAACAAACTTGGATCCACTCAAATAACCCATTACACTTATTGAATTAAAACAAAACAAGTAAAATATGCTCATAACTAGTGCACGCCCCACTTAAGCATGTTTATGGGTCTTCTAATTGAATGAGATAAGTTATCAATTTGGGCTCCATTCCACATGGTCTTATTCTTGGGCTTGCTTCTATCAAAATAGCCACCATGTAATTAAGAGCTTGTTGGGTTTTCTTGTATCTAACTCTTGTCATGGGCCCACCAAGTCCTTGTTTTGATTCTTGATCCATGGTCTTCATTGGGCTCAAATCATTCTTGTTGTAAAGTTGACTTGCCCCCCCTTGGCCACTATCATACCCTCCTTCTTTAAGAAAATTCGTCCTCAAATTTATGACTTCATCCCAAACATGTTATCAAATCTTGTGTTAAGATTTCCATACTTTTGGGTAACCATGCAAGTTCCCAAACCATGGGGTACCTCCCTTGGGATGAACTCTTCGATTACATCGGCTGTATCAAACTTAAGTTCAAAATATATTTCAATAGGAGGTAAAGCATGAGTAGGTGCTTTATAGAGCCTTTTGGAATCCATGAAAGTTTCCCAACCATGGGGTACTTCCTTTGGGATGAAATCTCCAAATTTCTGCAAAAGAGTTACAACACCACTAGGAAAAGAGAGATCATTAGAAGCATTGGAAATTAAACAAAAGTCCTTGCAATAAATTATGCATTGGGACTGTCTTGAAATCAAAGCCCTCTTCTCCTCACTTTTTGTTGCCAAAGAACTCTCTTTTTGCTCACTATTTTTCTCACTATTTTTCTCTTGCTCATCATTCTTCTTTTCACTCTCTTTTTCTTTTTCCTCTTGATTATCACTCTTCCTTTCACTCTCTTTTTCTTTTTCCTTTTGATCATCACTTTTCTTTTCACTCTCTTTTGCTTTTGCCTCATTCTCTTGTTTTGCTTTCTCTCTCTCTTTCTTCTCATTCTCTTTCTTTTCATTCATTTTGGATTGATTCCAATTGTGAGAGTGTTTTCTCTCTTGGGTTCTTCATTGAGCCAAACCTTGTTCTTATCAAGAATCCAAGATTCTTGTGGCGAACCTCACATTGGCTTATCAAATCCCCTTGGATTTGTGGCGCCTACCTCCCATTTCTCATCTTATCCAATTTTGTATTTCACCTTCTTCTATAATTTTGCTTGGTCACTCAAGGATAGATCCGAAAATATATATGTTCCTTGTTAGGATCATATCATTTGGTAATCGGAGCTTAGGATCCTTGAATTTCAGGTGCTATATTTCTTTGTTCTTTTTTCTATTCTGTATGAAAAAAATATACGAAAATAAAAAAATTATTTGAGGAATTCCAAATTTTATTCATCTTTCTTGGTGGTTGTATGCAAAGTTTGAATTTTTCTCAGTGGGTTCTTCATGGAGGTAATGAAGAAAAATGATGCAAAGCAAAGGGAGGATATTTTATATTCTAGATGCTATGTGAAGGACAAGATATCACTAGTGCAGAAAAAGGATTCCACGTCGGTTATTTTTGGCTTTCCACATCGGTTTTAAAACTGATGTGGAAACGACAGTGTTTATTATTACACACGTTAAAAACCGTGTAAAGATATTTTAAACATCGGTTTTCTATTAACGAGTGGAAAATAATTTATCAATTGATAAGTGAAATTTAACTTTACATCTTTAAATAGAACGAGGAAAAACACACTTCTCTAAACCGAGGAATTCACTCGATTTTGATGAACGAGTGAAAATCTATTTTTTTATATTTACATTTCAATCATTCCTTTCCCATTTTATATCAATAAACAAACCATCAAAAAACAACAACCACCAACCATTTTGAATCAAAAATATCAATTCAAAAATTAAAAAAAAAAAAAAAAATTTACAATAATAAAAAAAAAACAAATATAAAGTTTATAAAAAAAAATTAGAATAAAAAACTTTATAAAAAATAAAAATAAATATAATAATAAATTTCTCCATCTTTCCCATTCCACACATTCCCATCCCTTTCCATAAAAAAAAAACCATTAAATACTCATCTCAATACAAAAAAAAAAAATAAAAACATAATAAAAAACATAAAATAAAAAAAAATAAAAAAAAAAAACCAACTCCCTATTTACATTTCACAAAAAAAATTCTTTCTATAAAAAATATTTAAAAAAAATAAAAATACCCTTCCCCTTTATCCTCTCCCTTTCTCTATCTCCCCTTCTCATCTCCTTTCTCCCCCAATTTATATAAAATAAAAAAATAATAATCTTTTTTAGGGTCTTATTTTTCTTTTTTCTCTCCTAAAAAAAAAAAAAAAAAAAAAAAAAAACTTTTCTTAAAAATCCTCTCCCCTCTAAAAACCCCAAATCGGAAACTAAGGCTTTACTAATTATTGTGGGCATATTATCGAATCAAATAAATTTTCAAGAAAATACATTAAAACTCCAATGAAAGCTTTTAGCCAAAACGTACTTCAGAGACACGCCTAGTTGTTATTATGCCAAGAAGAGGGTGAACAAAGCGGAGGGGTGACTATGCAAGGAGTCAAGGACACTCCTCAAATCAAATCCGATCCGGAAATAACACTGTCAATTTCTAGCGGGCATCACGGTTAAGACAAAAGAAACTAGGTAAAGAATCAAAATAGTGCTTTAATGCAGGTGACAAAGTAATTTAAAAAAATTCCATTTCTTCCTATACTTGTCAACGTATTCTCAACCTTTTTCTTAAAGGTTCTTAAATATGCCTATATTGTCTTACATTGCTTCATCTAAGATTTCCAAAGAAAAACAAGAAGATTTTTAAAAGCATTCAACTTCCTTGTATTTTTTTCTCCTTTCCGTTTAGATATGATCTTCAAGCACATCATATTGAACCTTAGGCAACACATATATTGGAAACAAACCATAGTGGTTCTTGAAAATAATACAACCAAGAATGATGCCAATTTCTCTCATATACCATGTGATTTTAGATAGATCATGGCGGATTGAAGAGGCTTAAAGCATGTTTAAGATGTATTCCATATCTCAAATCCAAAACCAAACATATTATTGGCATGTTAACATGATTTTCTTTTCTAGGTTTTCTGCTAGTATCGGGAAATGGGGACAAACTCTCCAAGAAAACAGTTCAAACATTTTAAGCAACTAACATGCAATGAACTGAATTGAAGAATCAAAATCAACATATAATCATCTAACATCAACATGCAGTGGCCAACAAATAAAACATGCAGTGGCAACATTTTATAATCAACACCAGCCAAGAGAAAGAGTGTAGAAACAGAAACCCTTCCACCTCCTTCACCCCTAAAAACAAGCGAAACCGTGTGGAGAGAGCGAGGTGAGGGGAAAGTGAAGAAGTAAATGGAGGAAGCACTCACCGAGAATGAAGCAATGGCGGAGGGAGAGCGGGTGAGGCGGCATCCAAAGAAGGTAAAGCACGGGAGAGAGTGTTTTGGGTTAGTAGAAATAAAATGAAGAATGCAGGGATAGCGGAAAGATAAAATTGGAATATCACATGGTTATGATAAAAGATGTGGTTAAATTATACACATCGGTTATTAGAACGATGTTTAAATTAAACTTTTATTTTTTTAAATTTTATACATCGATTATTTAAAACGATGTGTAAAAGTAAAATTTTAATTTCTATTTTTTTATTTATAATTTATACATCGGTTATCTAGAAACCGATGTTGTTAATCAAATTTTCCACATCGGTTCATCAAGAAGATGTTGAATGTTAAAAATTTGACTTTAAATTTTTTTATTTTATTTTAAACATCGGTTAGAAATAAGATGTGTAAAAGTTTTACACATCGGTTATTCTCTAAACCGATGTGTAATACTTTGGTTTTAATTTCAAAAATGCCACCGCCTCGTTTTACACATCGGTTTCTAATAAACCGATGTGTAAACTCCGATGTAGAATCCCTATTCTGCACTAGTGTATGTAGCTTGGTCATTGATAGAAGGGGATACGTTAACCTAGCTATTACCACCATGGTGCAAAAGTTAGGACTTCCTCTTATAGAGCATCCACAACCGTATGTCATTTGGAGCATCTCGGAGTTTAGTGATCTCGGTGACGTGATGGTGAACAAACAAGTACGAGTGTCGTTTCGGATTGGGAGATATGAAGATGAGGTGTTATGTGATGTGGTTCCCATGGAAACTCGGTACTTGTTACTTGGGCGTCCTTGGAGAGTTGAACGACAAGCGAAATATGATGTCTACAAAAATAAGTACTCATTTGTATTTAATAATCGCAAAATTAATCTTGGACCATTGTCACCAAAACAAGTGTATGAAGATCAAATGTACTTGAAAGGAGAAGTAAAGAAAAAGGAAACTCGTGAGAGAAAGAAAGAGGAAATGGAGAGTAGTGAAAAAGAAGAAGAGAAAAAAGAAAGCACTGAGGAAAAAGAAGAATTAAAGAAAAAAGAAACCCATGAGAGAGAAAAAGTGGAGAACCATGAGATAAAAGTTGAAGAAAAAGAGAAAAATGAGAAATATCTCATGAAAAATGAGAATTATGAGAGAAAAGGGGTTGGAATAGCCAATTATTAAGCAAAATGTGGAGAGCACAAAAGCAAGATTTTATTAGATAATCCACTGACTTTTAATGCAGGTTTGGATTTGAGGACAAATCACTTTCAAGAAGTGGGGAATGATAGGAACATGGATGGATTGAGCATGTGGAAAGAAGCATATTCAGATTATTATATTTTTATAATTTTTATTTATAATTTTCGTATTATTTTTGGGCTGAATTTTAGGATGACCTTTTGTATTCTCCTAGCCTCACTAAATGCATACTATTAGTGCTCTAAGTCATAATAATGGCTAGTGGGAAGTTATTATCATATTTATGCTCATTTACTAGGTAATGTAAATGCAATTACCAATTTGTGGTAAATGCAAGATAGTGGGATACCATGTTTATGCTCATTTACTAGGTAATGTAAATGCAATTACCAATTTGTGGTAAATGCATGATAGTGGGAGTTTTATTTCTTGTATTTCCAAGTTAGCCTATAAATAGGGAACTCTTGTACTACACAAATCAGTTTTTGAAGATAATGAAATTTGAAGAGTTTTCTCTATTGTGAGAGCTTCCCTTGGGTTCTTGGGTAAAAGAACTAAATCCGATTTTAACAAGGCAAATTGTGGCGATCAAACCCATGACTTATCACTCACCTTCTCACCTATACCTTGAGTGTGGCGTCAATATCCTTCTTTTTTCTGAAATTTCAAAGCGGTCCGGATTAGGATCATATCAACCATGGTAGGCCACTATCCTACCATCGAAAGTTGATAGGGCAGAAATTTGAATGATGCATCGCTGGCACAAGGACCGTGCGATCGGACGAGTTGTCATGAATCACCAAAGCAACAGGCAGAGCCTGCATCGACCTTTTATCTAATAAATGCATCCCTTCCAGAGGTCGGGGTTTGTTTGAACGTATTAGATCTAGAATTACTACGGTTATTGGAGTAGTAGATACCATCAAACAAACTATAACTGATTTAATGAGCCATTCGCAGTTTCACAGTCTGAATTAGTTCATACTTACACATGCATGACTTAATCTTTGAGACAAGCATATGACTACTGGCAGGATCAACCAGGTAGCATCCACCAACAACTTTGCCCGAAGTGCAAGTGTTGTCACCGAAAGCAGAAAAGCAACCCAGGCACCACGGCAAGCATCGTTAATGGCAAACTATAATATTCCAAGGTACTCGAAGAGGAACAATTAAGATCCCACGTTAGCCACATGCACCGCATCCAAGAGAACAGTAGATACCAATGACCACGTGAGCTGTACAACACACAACACAAGCGAAACACTAGTATTACTTTCAAATCCACTAAACCTCACAAAGGAAGCCTAGATGGATCGAGTCTTACGAGGCACATGAATACCGCCAAATGGGTAGGCAACATAGGAACCACAACACACGCCAAGGCCACCACAACACAAGGCGAAGCTGACTTGGATTTCTGTCTGACTGTTCGATGACCACGATCACGGAGCCAGGAAGCACAAACATCCCGACCACCACTCACATGCCATCACGTTTGCAAGACACAATGCAACCGAACGAACCACGCCCCGCATTGCCAACGGTAAGAAAGCACATAGAAGCAACTAGAAGCACTGCATCCGCATCGCCAGGTGTGACCAATATCCGAAGCCAACATTTTTAAATCAGTTGACCAACAACATCGCGAGCATCCTTTCCAAAGCTCCTTCAGCCGATCTAGTGTTGGACACCCCTTCCAAGGTAACTTCAGGATGAACACCCGTCTCTTGGTGCTTCGGCACGGCCACAGAAGGCATCACCCAACACCACGTCCATCCATAACCAAGGTCGGGGAGCCGCGCACCCACAGCCTCGCCACACCATCGAGAACCCCACGATATTGATAAATATCGAAAGCGAACATTTTTAAAAACAAAAAACATCGCGAGGATCCTTTCCGATACGCCTCAGCCGATCTGATGTTGGGCACCCCTGACAAGGCCACTTCAGGACGATCACCCATCTCTTGGTGCTTCGGCTCCACCTCGGAAGGCATCACCTAACACCATGTCCATCCACAACCAAGGTCGAGGAGCCGCGCACCCACAACCTCGCCACACCATCGAGTACCCCACCACGAAATTGATAAATATCGAAAGCCAACATTTTTAAAAACCAACAACATCGCGATGATCCTTTCCGATGCGCCTTCAACTGATCTGGTGTTTGAGCACCCCCTCACAAGGCAACTTCAGGAGGCTCGCCTGTCTCTTAGTGCTTCGGCTCCGCCCCGGAAGGTATCACCTAACACCACGTCCATCCACAACCAAAGTCGAGGAGCCGCACGCCCACAGCCTCGCCACACCATCGAGTACCCCACGAAATTGATAAATATCGAAAGCCAACATTTTTAAAAACCAACAATAGTGCGAGGATCCTTTCTGATGCGCCTTTAGCCGATATGGTGTTTGAGCACCCCTTACAAGGCCACTTCAGGGCGATCACCCGTCCCTTGGTGCTACGGCTCCGCCCCGGAAAGCATCACCCAACACCATGTCCATCCACAACTAAGGTCGAGGAACGGCGCACCCACAGCCTCGCCACACCATCGAGTACCCCACAAAAATTGATAAATATCGAAAGCCAACATTTTTAAAAACCAACAACATCGCGAGGATCCTTTCCGATGCACCTTCAGCCGATTTGGTGTTTGAGAACCCCTTACAAGGCCACTTCAGGACGATCACTCATCTCTTGGTACTTCAGCTTCGCCTCGGAAGGCATTATCACTTAACACCACGTCCATCCACAACCAAGGTCGAGGAACGGCGCACCCATAGCCTCGCCACACCATCGAGTACCCCCCGAAATTGATAAAATCAAAAGCCAACATTTTTAAAAAAGAAAATTACAAAAATTTTGAAAGCCAACATTTTTAAAACGGGTGCCAGCCACATTGCGAGGATCCTTTACGGTGCGCCTTCAGCCGGTTTGGTGTAGGGGACCCCCACCTTGGTCACATCCGTAAGATCACACGTCCCTTCGTGTTGCAGATCCGCCCCGAAGGGCATAACCTAACACAACATCCATCCACAACCAAGGTCGAGGAGCCACACCAATGAATCCTCAACACACGATGGAAAATCCCCACCAAAACGGTCCAATCCGATGCCCACATTTTTCCCCGTGCCCGCCGCCCGGTCCCACCTCTCGGGCACGCCCCGTGCCCGCCCGCTTCCCGACCCACGGAGTCGGTCAATCGGAAGATGACCCGATCGAGTCACCTACCATGCCGTGGGCAAGGTCAATGTGCAATGTTGGGGATCATTGCATGGGCTTTGGGGGGGGGGGGGGTGTGGACCATGGTGCACCAGGCTTGGCACCAGGTCAAGGTCAGACTGGCACCTCTCCACCCTATAATAGCATAATATGCAAAGACCCATTTTCTAGCACAAGACATCCTTTTTGCTGGGGAGACATACTCTTTTTTTCCATGCTAGAGGTCGAATTTTGGCCTATTTTTTTGCAGGAATGCTTATAAAATTGGGATCTAGGGGGCAAAAATTTTCAGAATTTTTCACCATACCATTTTTTTTAAAAAATTTCAAAGTTGAAAACCGAAACAATTCCCAAAAAATGGAAAATGGGTCTAGCCATCGAATTTTGAGCTAATTGTTTGCTGGAACACTACTTATAACATTCCCAAGATTCCCACAAAGTTTCGTTGCATTTCATGAAGGTTGTGATTTTTTATGATTTTTCAACCGAAATCAGGGATATGTGACAGTTCGACGACAAGGAACCTAGGCTACAAATTTAATTTTGACCTGAAATTTTTCAGGCACTCTTGCTATATTATTTCCAGCTTTACCTCCAAATTTCGTTGCATTTCAATGAAGGGTTGGAGTTTTGGGAACTTTTAGCCGAAATGTGGTATACTAGAATACTTAAACATGTGGTGGACCCTGGTTTACAGGTTTGCTATTCCACCACGCCTTCTAAAATGTCTAGGGGGGTCAGGGGAATGCTCTCAAGCTTGTATCACAACACATGCCCGTCGGTGCTCGGTGCATCTGCGACGTGTGCCGAGCACGGTGGTCATGCACGAGTCACGGGTGATGCAATGTAACACTTTCAACCTCGGTGCACGAGTCACTAGCCACCCAAAATGAACTTCCATCTTCTGGCACCAACACCTTCAACCGGTCAGTGCCATGTGCACCAGACCCTTGCACCCTTGGTTCCTGTCCGCACCGGCCGAGCCAAGTCAGGAATCTGGTGCACCACACCGAGCCAAATCAGGAATCTGGTGCACCAGACCGAGCCAAATCATGAATCTGGTGCACCACGCCGAGCCAAGTCAGGAATCTGGTGCAACACACCTAGCCAAAACATCAATCTGGTGCACCACAACGAGCCAAGTCAGGAATCTGGTGTAACAGACAGTGCCAAGTCAGGAATATGGTGCACCACACCAAGCTAGGTCATGAATCTGGGGCCCACACCGAGCCAAGTCAGGAATCTGGTGCACCAGACCGAGCCAAGTCAGGAATCTGGTGCACCACACCAGGCCAAGTCAGGAATTTGGGGCACCACACCAAGCCAAGTCAGGAATCTGGTGCACCAGACCGAGCCAAGTCATGAATCTGGTGCACCAGACCGAGCCAAGTCTGGAATCTGGTGCACCACACCGATCCAAATCATGAATCTGGTCCACCACACTGGATCAAGTCATGAATCTGGTGCACCACACCGGACCAAGTCATGAATCTGGTGCACTAGATGGAGCCAAACCATGAATCATGTGCACCAGACCGGTGCTCTAGACCGTGGCAAGTCATGAATATGGTGCACCAAATCGAGCCAAATCTGGAATCTGGTGCACCACACTGAGCCATGTCAGGAATCTGGTGCACCACACCGAGCCAAACCGAGCCAAACCATGAATCTGGTGCACCCGGGGACCCGTGCCCGGTGCATCATTCCCTCGTTCCCATGGTACATTTTCGCACAGACCGAGCCAAATCCGACACCTAGTGCATCCGGGGACCCGTGCCCGGTGCACCATTCCCTCGTTCCCTTGGTTCCTTTCCGCACTCACCGAGCCAGATCCGGCACCTGGTGCACCCGGGGACCTGTGCCCGATGCACCATTCCCCCGTTCCCTCGGTTCCTTTCCCCACTAACCGAGCCATATCCGGCACATGGTGCACCCGGGGACCCGTGACCGGTGCACCATTCCCTCGTTCCCTTGGTTCCTTTCCGCACCGACCGAGCCAGATCCGGCACCTGGTGCACCCAGGGACCCTGCTGCTGCTGCTGCTGCTGCTGCCTCTGCTGCTGCTACTACGCTACTCTTCTGCTGCTGCTGCTCATCGCTATCAGTATCGCTATCAAGTATCGCTATCGCTATCGTATCGCTATCGCTATCATCGCTCTGATGCTGCTGCTTTAATCTACTGCATTACTCGCTCGTATCTGCTATCGCTATCGCTAAGCTGCTGCTGCGACCAGCACGTCCTAATCGTTACTACTACTAGCCAATCGTCGTGCTCCGCACATTAATCGCTACTGCTGCTACTACTACTAGTCTCTGGCTCGCTGTGTCCTCCTGATTACTGGTGCACCACTCAAGTAATCGAGCATTATCGGTGCTCCACGCTGCTGCCTGCTTTGGTGCCACGCCGGCTGGTCTTTATTGGTGCGCCTCCTCCTACTTGCTTCCACATCAGTCATTATCGCTCACGGTGCTCCCTGCTGCCGCTCCGCTGGTCTCTCGCTGCTCTGTCCGCCGCTCGCCCTATGCTCATCCCGCTCTTCCTCGGTGCTTCACGCCGGCTGTCGTTGGTTTGTGCTCGTCATCTTACTACTACTTCTTCTTCTTGGTTGTTCTTGCTCCGCTGCTGCTACTACTACTCCTTCTCCTCCTCCTCCTCCTCCTCCTCCTCCTCCTCCTCCTCCTCCTACTACTACTACTACTACTGCTACTACTCCTGCTACTGCTATCTACTCTTCTTACGCTGCTGCTGCTGCTGTCATCGCTGCTCTCAACTGCCTTCCTGCTGCCTGTTCTGCTTTATTACTACTTCTACTATTTCTGCTCTTGCTTATTCGCTGTGCTATTCTGCTGCTGTTCTTCGCTGCCGCCTGCTTGCTGTCTGCTTGCTGCGTTCTTACGCTTTCATCTGCTCTCGCTACTACTACTAGGGGGGGGAGAGGTATAGCATTTGCTGCGGCAGCAGCTACTACTACTACTACTACTACTACTACTACTACTACTTGATGACAACCAAATGGTGAGGTTGCCTTTGATGATCTTTTTGGTTGAATTTTAACAATTAATTTGCGTAACAATTTTTGAGATTAAAATAAAGGGAAGAAAAGAAGCAAATGGATGGAGAATAGAGATGGTGATGGCGCCACAAACTAGAGAGTTTGATAAGCCAAGTGAGGTTCGCCACAAGAATCGTGGATTCTTGATAAGAACAAGATGGCTCAACCAAGAACCAAAGAGAGACAATTCCCTCACAAATGGATTTAATCCAAATTCAACATCCAAGTTACTATTCAACATGAAAATGGAGTGTACAAATAGAGTATTAGGCTGCCAACTTTTTGGCTTCCAAAAGAGATCATAACCCCCACAATAATTAGCCTAATCATGTCACTAAATGACTCACTAACTCCGTCCTTAACTCAGCCTCTAATGGTGAGTTTATTATTCTCTCATAACCATCATTATGTGGCTGCCACACTTTACTTCTCATATTAAAAAGTGTAACTCCCACATAATTAACAAAACAATAAACAAACTAATAACTTATAGGAGTTACTATTGGCATGCAAACCAAAGATTCCTCCTACTAAGCTCCCAAATTCGTGTACAACATGGACTTAAGTGGGCTTGACCCATTTGCAACACTTAGTCAATTTGGACACACACACATAACCCATTACACTTATTGAATTAAAATAAAACAACTAAGTGGACTCATAACTAGAGCACGCCCCATTTGAAAATGATCATGGGTCTTCTAGTTGAATGAGATAGGTCATCAATTGGGGCTCCATTCCATTTGGTCTCATTCTTGGGCTTGCTTCTATCAAAATAGCCCCCATGTAATTAAGAGCTTGTTGGGCTTTCTTGTGTCTAACTCTTGTCATGGGCCCACCAAGTCCTGGATTTGATTCTTGATCCATGGTCTTCATTGGGCTCAAATAATTCTTGTTGGAAATTGGACTTGCCCCCCCCTGGCTCATATCATACCCTCATTCTTTAAGAAAATTCGTCCTCGAATTTATGACTTCAATCCCAAGCATGTTATTGAATCTTGTGTTAAGGTATCCATACTTTTGGGTAACCATGCAAGTTCCCAAGTCATGGTGTACCTCCCTTGGGATGAACTCTTCCATTACATCGGTTGTATCAAACTTAAGTTCATAATATATTTCAATAGGAGGTAAATCATGAGTAGGTGCTTTATTGAGACTTTTGGAATCCTTGAAAGTTTCCCAACCATGGGGTACTTCCTTTGGGATGAAATCTCCAAATTTCTATAAAAGAGTTACAACACCACTAGTCAAAGAGAGATCATTAGAAGCATTGGAAATTAAACAAAAGTCCTTGCAATAAATTATGCATTGGGGCTGTCTTGAAATCAAAGCCCTCTTCTCCTCACTTTTTGTTGCCAAAGAACTCTCTTTTTGCTCACTATTTTTCTCTTGCTCATCATTCTTCTTTTCACTCTCTTTTTCTTTTTCCTTTTGATCATCACTTTTCTTTTCACTCTCTTTTGCTTTTGCCTCATTCTCTTGTTTTGCTTTCTCTCTCTCTTTCTTCTCATTCTCTTTCTTGTTGGAGTCTTCCACCAACTTCTTCACATGGTCTTCAAAACATTCCATTTGTCTTTTCATTCTATCCTCTTTTCTCAACCTCTTTTGTTCGTTCTCTCTCATCCTCTTGTCACGCCTCCCATGCATTTGCTGGATCCACTCTTCAACCTCTTTCCTATGTTCTTGCACATAGTCGAAATTTTCAAATCGCAACATAGCAAAAAGAAGAAAAGGAGAAAGTTAGACGAAGAACAAAACTGAAAATTCAACCAAAGCCTAAGCTTTGATACCACTTGATGACAACCAAATGGTGAGGTTGCCTTTGATGATCTTTTTGGTTGAATTTTAACAATTAATTTGCGTAACAATTTTTGAGATTAAAATAAAGGGAAGAAAAGAAGCAAATGGATGGAGAATAGAGATGGTGATGGCGCCACAAACTAGAGAGTTTGATAAGCCAAGTGAGGTTCGCCACAAGAATCGTGGATTCTTGATAAGAACAAGATGGCTCAACCAAGAACCAAAGAGAGACAATTCCCTCACAAATGGATTTAATCCAAATTCAACATCCAAGTTACTATTCAACATGAAAATGGAGTGTACAAATAGAGTATTAGGCTGGCAACTTTTTGGCTTCCAAAAGAGATCATAACCCCCACAATAATTAGCCTAATCATGTCACTAAATGACTCACTAACTCCCTCCTTAACTCACTTAACTCAGCCTCTAATGGTGAGTTTATTATTCTCTCATAACCATCATTATGTGGCTGCCACACTTTACTTCTCATATTAAAAAGTGTAACTCCCACATAATTAACAAAACAATAAACAAACTAATAACTTATAGGAGTTACTATTGGCATGCAAACCAAAGATTCCTCCTACTAAGCTCCCAAATTCGTGTACAACATGGACTTAAGTGGGCTTGACCCATTTGCAACACTTAGTCAATTTGGACACACACACATAACCCATTACACTTATTGAATTAAAATAAAACAACTAAGTGGACTCATAACTAGAGCACGCCCCATTTGAAAATGATCATGGGTCTTCTAGTTGAATGAGATAGGTCATCAATTGGGGCTCCATTCCATTTGGTCTCATTCTTGGGCTTGCTTCTATCAAAATAGCCCCCATGTAATTAAGAGCTTGTTGGGCTTTCTTGTGTCTAACTCTTGTCATGGGCCCACCAAGTCCTGGATTTGATTCTTGATCCATGGTCTTCATTGGGCTCAAATAATTCTTGTTGGAAATTGGACTTGCCCCCCCTGGCTCATATCATACCCTCATTCTTTAAGAAAATTCGTCCTCGAATTTATGACTTCAATCCCAAGCATGTTATCGAATCTTGTGTTAAGGTATCCATACTTTTGGGTAACCATGCAAGTTCCCAAGTCATGGTGTACCTCCCTTGGGATGAACTCTTCCATTACATCGGTTGTATCAAACTTAAGTTCATAATATATTTCAATAGGAGGTAAAGCATGAGTAGGTGCTTTATTGAGACTTTTGGAATCCTTGAAAGTTTCCCAACCATGGGGTACTTCCTTTGGGATGAAATCTCCAAATTTCTGTAAAAGAGTTACAACACCACTAGTCAAAGAGAGATCATTAGAAGCATTGGAAATTAAACAAAAGTCCTTGCAATAAATTATGCATTGGGGCTATCTTGAAATCAAAGCCCTCTTCTCCTCACTTTTTGTTGCCAAAGAACTCTCTTTTTGCTCACTATTTTTCTCTTGCTCATCATTCTTCTTTTCACTCTCTTTTTCTTTTTCCTTTTGATCATCACTTTTCTTTTCACTCTCTTTTGCTTTTGCCTCATTCTCTTGTTTTGCTTTCTCTCTCTCTTTCTTCTCATTCTCTTTCTTGTTGGAGTCTTCCACCAACTTCTTCACATGGTCTTCAAAACATTCCATTTGTCTTTTCATTCTATCCTCTTTTCTCAACCTCTTTTGTTCGTTCTCTCTCATCCTCTTGTCACGCCTCCCATGCATTTGCTGGATCCACTCTTCAACCTCTTTCCTATGTTCTTGCACATAGTCGAAATTTTCAAATCGCAACATAGCAAAAAGAAGAAAAGGAGAAAGTTAGACGAAGAACAAAACTCAAAATTCAACCAAAGCCTAAGCTTTGATACCACTTGATGACAACCAAATGGTGAGGTTGCCTTTGATGATCTTTTTGGTTGAATTTTAACAATTAATTTGCGTAACAATTTTTGAGATTAAAATAAAGGGAAGAAAAGAAGCAAATGGATGGAGAATAGAGATGGTGATGGCGCCACAAACTAGAGAGTTTGATAAGCCAAGTGAGGTTCGCCACAAGAATCGTGGATTCTTGATAAGAACAAGATGGCTCAACCAAGAACCAAAGAGAGACAATTCCCTCACAAATGGATTTAATCCAAATTCAACATCCAAGTTACTATTCAACATGAAAATGGAGTGTACAAATAGAGTATTAGGCTGGCAACTTTTTGGCTTCCAAAAGAGATCATAACCCCCACAATAATTAGCCTAATCATGTCACTAAATGACTCACTAACTCCCTCCTTAACTCAGTTTCTAATGGTGAGTTTATTATTCTCTCATAACCATCATTATGTGGCTGCCACACTTTACTTCTCATATTAAAAAGTGTAACTCCCACATAATTAACAAAACAATAAACAAACTAATAACTTATAGGAGTTACTATTGGCATGCAAACCAAAGATTCCTCCTACTAAGCTCCCAAATTCGTGTACAACATGGACTTAAGTGGGCTTGACCCATTTGCAACACTTAGTCAATTTGGACACACACACATAACCCATTACACTTATTGAATTAAAATAAAACAACTAAGTGGACTCATAACTAGAGCACGCCCCATTTGAAAATGATCATGGGTCTTCTAGTTGAATGAGATAGGTCATCAATTGGGGCTCCATTCCATTTGGTCTCATTCTTGGGCTTGCTTCTATCAAAATAGCCCCCATGTAATTAAGAGCTTGTTGGGCTTTCTTGTGTCTAACTCTTGTCATGGGCCCACCAAGTCCTGGATTTGATTCTTGATCCATGGTCTTCATTGGGCTCAAATAATTCTTGTTGGAAATTGGACTTGCCCCCCCTGGCTCATATCACTACTACTACTCCTGCTCCTGCTGCTGCTGCTCTCCTTCTCCTACTACTACTGCTACTGCTGCTGCTGTACTCTTACTCCTCCTACTTCTCCTACTCCTCCTACTACTCCTACTACTACTCCTACTACTCTGCTCTATCATCACTACTACTATCAGCATTATCACTCGCTGCTCTTTGCTGTTCTTCTTTGTTGCTACTCATGCTATCGCATCATCGCTGCTGCTGCTGCTGCTGCTGCTGATGATGATGATGATGGGTGCTAGGGGATGAAAAATTTAGAGAATTTTTCGCCTTACCATTTTTTTATCAATTTTCAAAGTGGAAAACCGAAACAATTCCCAAAAAAATGGAAAATGGGTCTAGCCATCGAATTTTGAGCTTATTTTTTGCAGGCACCATGCTTATAATATTCCCAAGGTTTTCACCAAATTTAGTGGCATTTCATGAAGGTGGTGATTTTTCATGATTTTTCAACCAAAATCAGGGATACGCGACAATTTGGATATAAGGAAACTAAGCTATAAAATGAATTTTGAGCTGTTTTTTTTGCAGGCACGCTAAGAATGTTATCCCAAAGGTTCCTCCAATGTGTCATGGCGTTTATTGATGGTGGATATTAATCATGATTTTTCAACCACACCGGGGACATGTACCCTGTGCACCAGACCCATGCATCCATGATTCCCGACCGCACCCACCGAGCCTGATCAGGCATCACTTGCACCGGGGACCTGCGCCCGATGCACCAGGACTACGAACCGAATGAGCCATATCGAGCATAATGAACCGACCACTTGCACCAGGAACCAGGATTTCTACACCAGGACTCGTTGACTTGACCCTTGCTCCTTAGGTTCCTTGCCTCACCAGCTCGGTCGCGTCACCCACGGTCGGGCTCCCAGACTTGCCCACGTGCACCCAGGGCTTAGCCACACGTCACCAGATCGGGCGTCTTAACCCGTTCACGTGCACTCGGACAATCGCCCCCTGCTCCTTGGCTTGTCGCGACAATTGTTGGCAACCCGCCAACCGTTTGAGTCACGGTCCCAATAACCCCCTCGGTGACTTGGGCCAAACCAAGGGTGGGGCGAGGGGAGGGACGAATCGAAGCGGCTGGGGCTGAATCTTAGTGGATCGTGGCAGCAAGGCCACTCTGCCACTTACAATACCCCGTCGCGTATTTAAGTCATCTGCAAAGGATTCAACCCGCCGCCCAGTGGGGAATTGTGCTTCAAGGCGTCCCACGAGGATCATCGGCCCCGCGGGTTTCACCAACGGCACGTGCCTGTGGGGGGCCTAAGCCCCCTACTACTAGTCAACAAACGAGGGACGGGCGTACGCTTTGCTTCTAGCCCGGATTCTGACTTAGAGGCGTTCAGTCATAATCCAAGACACGGTAGCTTCGCGTCACTGGCTTTTTTGACACCTCTAGCTTCAAATTCCGAAGGACTAAAGGATCGATAGGCCTTGCTTTCACGGTTCGTATTCATACTGGAAATCAGAATCAAAGGAGCTTTTACCCTTTTGTTTGACACGAGATTTCTGTTCTCGTTGAGCTCATCTTAGGACACATGCGTTATCTTTTAACAGATGTTCCGCCCCAGCCAAACTCCCCACTTGACAATGTCTTTCGCTATGATTGGCCGACCGAGGCCGGTCTTGGGTTCAAAAATAGGGGCAGCGCCCCGTCTCCGATTCACGCAATAAGTAAAATAACGTTAAAAGTAGTGGTATTTCACTTTCGCTGCTTCCAAATCCCACTTATCCTACACCTCTCAAGTCATTTCACAAATCGGACTAGAGTCAAGCTCAGCAGGGTCTTCTTTCCCCGATGATTCC
>CM061069.1:3020553-3035164 GCA_030762895.1 Sophora flavescens | reverse complement strand
TTCGAGTTCACTCTCGTTTTCGCCCAAATTTGCCTTGTTTTGTTCCTAAGTTGGACTTTGACTCTTTTTGAGTCTTTTGTGTAGTTTTTAGCTTCTTTTGGAAAGAATTACGCTTGTGGTTGCTTGTGTTGATTTCAGGTCCATAAGTGAAGCTCTAAGAATTAAGGAAAGTCAAGAAAAAGTGGAGATTGCCATTCTGGAGATTCTCGCCCCGCGAGAGGAAGCTCGCCACGCGAGAGTTTGAAGACCCGGGAAGACAGAGACCATCACGGCCTAGCCGTGATTCACATCACGGGGCGTGAAAGGAAGGTTCGCGTCGCTAGACGTCCTTCGCGTCGCGAGTGTGTGAACTCCAGAAAAGCACCAGAGTCAGAGACCATCACGGCCGTGCCGTGATCTATATCACGGCCATGACCTAAAAGCCACACAAGTCAGAGACCATCACGGCCTAGCCGTGATGTGTATCACGGCCGTGACCCAAAATCCACACAAGGCAGAGAACATCACGGCTTGGCCGTGATTCACATCACGGGCCGTGACAAGAGGGCTCGCGTCGCGAGACATCCTTCGCGTCGCGAGAGTTTGAATTCCAGAAGTGCGCCAGAAGCAGAAGCCGTCACGGCCTGGCCGTGATGGCCGTCACGGCCGTGACGCGTGGCCTCCTTATAAAAAGAGCAGATCAGAACAGAAAAGGAGGACTTTTTGGATCAGAATTTTCAGAGATCTTTTGTAATCCTTATTCTGGGGCTGCGTCTCGTTTTCTCTTCTTTTGATTCTTAGTCTTAGGATGATTTCCGATTGTACGTGCGTCGTTGTTACGGACATGAGGAACTAATCCTCTTGTCTAAGGGATCGATGAAGCCACCCATGGCAGCATAGTGCTCATGTAATGTAACTCTCTCTCCTTTAATTCAATTATTGTTTTCCAATTCTGTTTTCATTGTGTGGATTATATGCTAGCGTGATCGACTAGTTAAACGTGTTGAGGCCTAGTGGCGATTCGCGTTTTAGAACTTGAATTGGGATCATCGGTCGAGTATTGCACGAGAGTGAGTAGGAGATCGGTGCAACCTATAGGGAACAAGAATTAATAGAATTCGAGATTAGGATTATGAGACCTAGTAAGTAATTAATCCAATCGTCGAATACGTCCTAATGAGCACGGAAGTGGATTTAGGAGAATTTAGGGGTCCCGGTTGACATTAAAATTGAACTTAGGGAGGAGAATATCATCACTTGGGTACTTTGCATGATTTGGTAGGTGGATTCGAAACCTTAGATGCTTTTAATTCCAGATTTCATCACCATATCTTTGATTGTTTCGATTTGTTAACTTAAATTGTGATCCTAATTTCTTTCCAACCACTTTCTCTACTTAACCAACTTATCGGATTTCTCGCGAAATTAGTCGAATTGGTAACCCAATCCTTGTGTTCGACCTCGGTAGACTCTTACCGTGTTTTATTACTTGCGACGACCCGGTACACTTGCCGGTGAGTCACAACAAGTTTTTGGCGCCGTTGCCGGGGATTGGCACAACCAATTTTCCTAATTTTTAGGAAATTCGGCTGTTTGGTTAAGCTGATTTTTAGTTTTATTTTCTTTTATTTAATTGCCATTATTTTTCTCTGTTTCTTTGATTCCACTTGGTCTTTGCCTGTTTTTGTATGCGAGGTACTCTTCTGCAAGAGGACTTGCTATTCGATTCAGAGATCACCAGGACCGAGAGGCAATTAAGAAAAGAGGCCAGAGAAAGGAAGAGGTTGGAAGCAATTAAAATAGAGGGCATGGCTGAAGAAAATCCTCCTCCTCCTCCTCCTCCTCGTTACAAGCCTCTCTTCGAGTACGATCTACCCAGCTTGGAGGATTGTGCTTCATCTATTGTGAGGGGCAACCTGAACACAGACTCCTTCAGAGTGGAAGGATGTGTCATAGCCCAGATCCGTGAGAATCAGTTTGATGGGAGTGGCAAACAGGACCCTCATAGACACATCACTCGCTTCCTTGAAGCTTGTGACTTGCAGAAGACCAGGGGAGTCTCTCAGGATGAGTTTCGCTTGCGGCTTTTCCCTCTTTCTCTTAGGGATGTCGCTCGCGATTGGGTTGACAGTTTGGATAGGAACAAAGATCGAACTTGGGAGCAAATGGCACAGAAGTTCCTAACCAAATACTTTCCTCCTCAGAAGGCGGCACAAGCAAGAATAGCCGTCACTTCATTCAGGCAAACGGAGGATGAAACATATAATGAAGCTTGGGAAAGGTACAATGGCTTATTGAGAAGATGTCCCTCAGCGTTCTTTGACCCAGTTTCCAAAGTTCAGCATTTCTTTAATGGGTTGAGGGGACGCTATCAGATGAACTGTGATGCCGCAGCTGGCGGTTCGTTCTCTTATTTATCAGCCGAGGATGGATGGGCATTGTTGGAGAAAATGTCATATAATGATTACAACCGTGGAAGGGAAACCTCAAATGGAATCAGTTCTGGGGCAATGGAAGCCATTCTTGAGCAAAACAGATTGTTGAAGATGCAGATTGAAGCTTTGTCCGGAAACAAGAGGGTTAATGTGATTCATGAGGGGATGCCTCCGGGTTGTGACAACTGCAATGGGGATCATGACACTCAAATTTGCCCGCTGAATTTCTCTCAGGAACATGTGGATTCATGCCACAACTTCTATGACACTGTGCCCCAGAACAATTATCAGAGAAACAGACAGAATGACTACCATCAGAATCAGAATAGGGGGTATATGAGGAGAGACCACCCGGGTTTCTCTTGGAGTAATGCTAGTGGTGGTCTGGCCGGACAACAACCTCAACAGGGTCTGAGGCCAAACATTGGGATCCAGCAGCGCAATCCTCAGCAGGCTCTTCCGGGCCTAATCAGTTGCAACTGACAGATAGTGGAAGACAACCGTGGGAGCTGGCTATTGAGAAGATGAGTGCAGCAATGGAGAAATCGTCGTTCAACATGAGTGCAGCAATGGAGAAATCGTCGATCAACACAAACACTGCCATTGACAAGTTGGCGACTCATACAGGGTCGGCAATTCAGAATCTGGAGACACAAATAGCGCAGCTCGCGAAGCAATTAAATGAGCGTCTCCCAGGCACTCTCCCAAGTGACACTGAGAACAACCCTAAGAGCCAGTGCAATGCCGTAACCACTAGAAGCGGTAGAGTGCTGGAATCTAACAGGGGTGCACCTAGTTCTCCGGAAGTTGAGGTCTCAAACCCACCACGTGTTGAGGAAGAGCAACCTGAAAAAGAAGAGGAGTTAGCAAGAGGTAAGACACCGGAGCAAGGAGGGAAGTTAAAGCTTGTAGATGAAGAGTTCCGTAGAAAGAAGTGGGTAGAGCCCAAGGACCTCCCGTCCTACATGAAGGTACCATACCCTGAGAGATTGAAGAAGCCCCTTCAGGATAAACAGTTCAGTAAATTCCTTGATGTCTTTCGCAAACTTCAGATCAACATTCCATTTGCGGAAGCCCTGGAACAAATGCCGTCTTATGCCCGATTTATGAAGGAGCTTCTCTCCAAGAAGCGAAAAATAGTGGATGAGGAAACGGTTGCTTTGACCGAGGAGTGCAGTGCCATTCTTCAGAGAAAACTTCCTCCAAAGTTGAAGGATCCCGGTTCCTTTTCGATACCATGTACTATTGGAGAGATGAATATAGGGAAGGCGTTGTGTGATCTAGGGGCAAGCATCAACCTAATACCCCTCTCTATGATGAAGAAGTTGGGGATTAAGGAAGCCAAGGATACACGGATGTCACTCCAACTAGCCGATCGCTCTATCAAATACCCTTATGGGGTTGTCGAAGACTTGCTAGTGAAGGTGGACAAATTCATATTTCCGGCAGATTTTGTGGTGCTTGATATGGATGAAGACGCCGAGATCCCTCTCATATTGGGGAGGCCTTTCTTGGCCACAGGACGTGCTTTGATTGATGTGCAACAAGGGAAGCTCACCCTCCACGTGCAAGATGAGAATGTAGTCTTCAATGTTTTTGAAGCAATGAAGCACCCTGTGGAGAGGTCGGAAGTGTACCGGGTGGATTTTGTGGATGGTATTGTCAAGGAAGAGACCACTAGAGGAGCCCATGGTTCTGCACTTGCACAAGTGTTGGTAAAATTCCATGGTGATGATAGTGAGGAAGAAGACCCCTTGGGGGATGAGGACTATCTTGAATGTTTGAAACATATGGAAGCCTTACCGAGTCTCCCAAGGGATGAATGTGCAAAGGAGAAACTCAACAAGGAAGGCAATGAGGAAGATGGAAAGACACCGGAGCTGAAGCAACTCCCAAATCACTTGAGGTATGCATTCTTGGGGGAGGAGGGACAACATCCGGTGATCATTAGCAATGCCTTGAAAAAGGATGAAGAGGAGAAGCTGTTGAGAGTTCTTAGGGAACACAAATCTGCCATTGGGTGGAAGATTTCGGACCTAAAGGGTATAAGCCCTTCCCTATGCATGCATAAAATCTTGATGGAGGATGGTTATAAGCCGGTGGTTCAACCACAGAGACGGCTAAACCCCATCATGAAAGAAGCTGTGCGTAAGGAAGTGATTAAGCTTTTAGATGCCGGAATCATCTACCCAATCTCGATAGCAATCAGGTTAGTCCGATTCATGTGGTCCCAAAGAAGGGTGGAACAACCGTGGTGGTCAATGAAAACAATGAATTGATCCCAACAAGAACCATCATGGGGTGGAGAGTGTGCATCGACTACAGAAGATTAAATGAAGCAACAAGGAAGGATCACTTCCCTCTCCCCTTCATAGATCAAATGCTTGAGAGGTTAGCCGGATATGAGTACTACTGTTTCTTGGATGGTTACTCCGGCTATAACCAGATTGTGGTGGATCCTCAAGACCAAGAAAAGACGGCTTTCACTTGTCCGTATGGAGTCTTTGCCTACATGAGGATGCCCTTTGGATTGTGCAACGCCCCCGCTACTTTCCAAAGGTGCATGCTCTCTATTTTCTCGGACATGGTGGAGAGATGCATTGAGGTGTTCATGGATGACTTCTCGGTCTTTGGGACCTCCTATGACAACTGTTTGAAGAACCTGACCTTGGTGCTTAAAAGGTGCCAAGAGACTAACCTTGTGCTCAACTGGGAGAAATGCCACTTCATGGTCAAGGAAGGTATAGTCTTAGGGCACAAAGTCTCCCAAAGGGGGATTGAGGTTGATAGGGCGAAGATTGAGTTGATTGAGAAGCTGCCCCCACCAACCAATGTGAAGGGGGTGAGGAGTTTTTTGGGGCATGCCGGGTTCTACCGGAGATTCATCAAAGACTTCTCCAAAATCGCAAGGCCGCTTTGCGACCTTCTTGTGAAGGATGTATCCTTTGATTTTAATGATTCTTGTTTAAATGCCTTCACTGTTTTGAAAAATATGCTTGTCACCGCACCCATAATCACCGCACCTAATTGGAATTTGCCATTTGAAATCATTTGTGATGCTAGTGATTATGCGGTGGGGGCTGTTTTGGGGCAGAGGGTGGAAAAATTAGCTCATGTCATTTATTATGCAAGTAAAGTTTTGAATGAGGCACAAGCTAATTATTCCACCACTGAAAAAGAACTGCTTGCTGTGGTGTTTGCTTTGGATAAGTTTAGATCCTACATCGTGGGGTCTAAGATTGTGGTTTTCACTGATCATGCGGCCATAAAACACTTGATGACAAAACAAGAAGCCAAACATAGATTAATTCAGTGGATTCTACTTTTGCAGGAATTTGATCTCGAGATTAAGGACAGGAAGGGATCTGACAATGGGGTGGCGGACCACTTATCTAGGTTGGTCAATCCCGACACCGAGGAGGAATTGTTAGACATCAAGGAAGAGTTTCCTGATGAAAAGCTGTTTGCACTTATTGAAAATTCCGCTCCTTGGTTCGCGGATATGGCCAACTTCAAGTCTTCAAATGTGGTTCCGCAAGGTTGGACTAATCAACAGAGAAAGAAATTCTTCTCGGATGCAAAATATTATGTGTGGGAGGACCCCTATCTCTTCAAGCAGTGCTCGGATGGGATCCTCAGGAGGTGCATTCCCCATGACCAAATCGGAAACGTGTTGTGGCATTGTCATAGCTCGGATTACGGTGGGCACTATGGGGAAAGAAGACTGCAGAAAAGATCCTCCAAAGTGGTTTCTTTTGGCCAACGCTCTTCAAGGATGCCTACACCTTTGTTGAAAATCGTGATCGTTGCCAAAGGGCTGGCAATATTTCTAAGCGGCATGAACTCCCCTTGAATTGCATGCTCGAAGTAGAGCTCTTTGATGTATGGGGGATAGATTTCATGGGACCATTCCCACCCTCTTTCTCTTACCAATACATTTTGGTGGCTGTGGACTACGTGTCGAAGTGGGTGGAGGCAATCCCAACAACCACAGATGATGCGCGGGTAGTCATGGATTTCTTGAGGCGCAATATCTTCTCGAGGTTTGGGGTCCCAAGAGTGTTGATCAGTGATGGGGGATCCCACTTCTGTAACAATCAAATGCATAAGCTTCTCGAGAAGTATGGGGTCAAGCACAGAGTCTCTACTCCCTATCATCCCCAAACAAATGGGCAAGCAGAGGTATCCAACCGTGAGTTGAAGCGCATTCTCGAGAAAACCGTCAACTCCTCACGGAAGGACTGGTCAAGGAAATTGGATGATGCTCTATGGGCTTATAGGACCGCCTTCAAGACTCCAATTGGAATGTCCCCCTACAATTTGGTGTTCGGAAAGGCATGCCACCTACCGGTGGAGTTGGAGGAGAAATCTTATTGGGCAATTAGGGAGCTCAACTTTGACTTGACAAAGGCTGGTGAGAAGAGGTTGTTAGACTTGAATGAGCTGTCGGAAATCCGCATGCAAGCTTATGAGAACGCAAGAATTTACAAGGAGCGGACGAAGGCATGGCATGACAAGCACATCTTGCCTAGGAGATTTGAGCCCGGACAATTGGTGCTTCTGTATAATTCAAGGTTGAGGCTTTTTCCTGGGAAGCTGAAATCAAGGTGGTCGGGACCATACAAGATCCTACAAGTCTTCCCCCATGGGGCAGTGGAATTAGAAGGGACCTCTAGCAACTTCAAGGTGAACGGGCACAGGTTAAAGCATTATCATGGGGAGTCAATCCCAACTGGAAAGCAAGTGTTTCTTCTGAATTAACCCTTAGGGGTGACTTGAGTCAGGCTCGGGACGTTAAACAAGCGCTACTTGGGAGGCAACCCAAGCTAGGTATTCCTCTCTTCTCCTAACTTTTGTTTTGTTTTTGATTTTTGTTTTGTTTTTGTTTGTCGCTCTTGAATAATTTGAGAAGATCAAGAGTTTTTGTATGAATGTCGTGTCGGAAAGCTTGTTGGATGTTAATTGAATTTAGCATAGATTGATTGCATGAATTATTTGACCATTGATGATTTCCCCTAAGTTCTGAAATTAGAAAAGTTTATCCCCACTTAAAAATTGAAAACTGAACTTTGAGGATTTTGTTGTGATTACTTGATTTATGATAAGTTTGGGGTGAGGGGATGCACACACTAGGAATCGTATCTCGGTCAAACAATTTGCAAAATGTCCAGGTGAGGATTTGAGCCTCCAACTCTGTTTTTGAATGTGTGAATCACTGTTAAGTTGCACTTTCCCAAATTTGCTTGAATCTCTATATGGTTTGCATGATTATGTGTTGCATCAAATGATTTAGGCAATTTTCTTTGAATAACTACTTGGCCTGAAAAGAACCATCCCCAATGCATGTTCCCTAGTTAGCCAAATTGAGCCCAATTGACCTATTGTTTCTTGATGACCCTACATTACGAGCCTAAATCTGAAAAACCATGTTAACCCAATCTTAGGATTAGGAGAGCATGGAAATGAGAAAGAGAAAGGTTGTGAGAAACTAAGTTTGGGGTGGCTACAAGGTATGTGTCATATTGGGACGAGAAAAAGAAAATAAAGGTTGACCCAAGGCAAAAAGAAAAGAAAAGAAAAGAAGAAAACAAAAATTGCCAAAGGAAAAGGGGCAAAACAAAAATAATATCAAGGAAAAGGTTGTAGTCACCCGAGCCCAAATGAAAAATGGAAAAAAGGAATTTGAGTGGAAAATGTGTTTAATGCTCATGCTCTCTTAGTTCCTAGGGACTTAAGCCTAAATATCCTTGATTATCCTACCCTCAGACAGGCCCCATTACAACCTTTAAAAGACCATTTGATGTTGCATGCATGTTTTTGTGGGAACTATGTTTGAGATGAAAATCAAATTCATGGGAAGTGCTCTTGATAAGTGAAATTGAGTGAAAAAGTTGAAAGCCTAGACAAACTTGAGCGAATGAGTGAAATACTAAATGCCCTTGTGAGGAAGGCAATTGTTTGAAATAGGTGATCTTCCTTTGTGTGTATCTTTGAGCCTCAACTTAGAGTAATGATGGCATGAATGATAAATTCTCATTTGTTTAAGGTAGATGAATGTGGGGATTACATTGATGAAAAAGGGGGGGGGGGGGAATCAAAGAAGAAAAACTGCTTTGTAAAGTCGCATGAAATTTGTGCGAAATCGATTGAATCCCTTAAGCTTGCCGAGTCTTGAGTCGTTTTTGAGTTTTAAGCTTGCTTGGGGACAAGCAAGGTTTAAGTTTGGGGGTATTTTGATAAGCCTCTGGCTTATCTAGTTTTATGACTAGATGAACTAGGGTTTATGTGCCAATTTATTCGAGTTCACTCTCGTTTTCGCCCAAATTTGCCTTGTTTTGTTCCTAAGTTGGACTTTGACTCGTTTTGCGTCTTTTGTGTAGTTTTTAGCTTCTTTTGGAAAGAATTACGCTTGTGGTTGCTTGTGTTGATTTCAGGTCCATAAGTGAAGCTCTAAGAATTAAGGAAAGTCAAGAAAAAGTGGAGATTGCCATTCTGGAGATTCTCGCCCCGCGAGAAGAAGCTCGCCACGCGAGAGTTTGAAGACCCGGGAAGACAGAGACCATCACGGCCTAGCCGTGATTCACATCACGGGGCGTGAAAGGAAGGTTCGCGTCGCGAGACGTCCATCGCGTCGCGAGTGTGTGAACTCCAGAAAAGCACCAGAGTCAGAGACCATCACGGCCGTGCCGTGATCTATATCACGGCCGTGACCTAAAAGCCACACAAGTCAGAGACCATCACGGCCTAGCCGTGATGTGTATCACGGCCGTGACCCAAAATCCACACAAGGCAGAGAACATCACGGCTTGGCCGTGATTCACATCACGGGCCGTGACAAGAGGGCTCGCGTCGCGAGAGTTTGAATTCCAGAAGTGCGCCAGAAGCAGAAGCCGTCACGGCCTGGCCGTGATGGCCGTCACGGCCGTGACGCGTGGCCTCCTTATAAATAGAGCAGATCAGAACAGAAAAGGAGGACTTTTTGGATCAGAATTTTCAGAGATCTTTTGTAATCCTTATTCTGGGGCTGCGTCTCCTTTTCTCTTCTTTTGATTCTTAGTCTTAGGATGATTTCCGATTGTACGTGCGTCGTTGTTACGGACATGAGGAACTAATCCTCTTGTCTAAGGGATCGATGAAGCCACCCATGGCGGCATATTGCTCATGTAATGTAACTCTCTCTCCTTTAATTCAATTATTGTTTTCCAATTCTGTTTTCATTGTGTCGATTATATGCTAGCGTGATCGACTAGTTAAACGTGTTGAGGCCTAGCGGCGATTCGCGTTTTAGAACTTGAATTGGGATCATCGGTCGAGTATTGCACGAGAGTGAGTAGGAGATCGGTGCAACCTATAGGGAACAAGAATTAATAGAATTCGAGATTAGGATTATGAGACCTAGTAAGTAATTAATCCAATCGTCGAATACGTCCTAATGAGCACGGAAGTGGATTTAGGAGAATTTAGGGGTCCCGGTTGACATTAAAATTGAACTTAGGGAGGAGAATATCATCACTTGGGTACTTTGCATGATAGGGTAGGTGGATTCGAAACCTTAGATGCTTTTAATTCCAGATTTCATCACCATATCTTTGATTGTTTCGATTTGTTAACTTAAATTGTGATCCTAATTTCTTTCCAACCACTTTCTCTACTTAACCAACTTATCGGATTTCTCGCGAAATTAGTCGAATTGGTAACCCAATCCTTGTGTTCGACCTCGGTAGACTCTTACCGTGTTTTATTACTTGCGACGACCTGGTACACTTGCCGGTGAGTCACAACAGTAGCAGTGATGTATTGCTAGATACCGCTCACTGTTTGTAATATTAAATGGGATTTAATATTACTACTAACGTTTTGGGAACCTATAGGGTCACACACATAAGAGCGGATTAAAAGAAGCATTAAAAGGAGAGTTGGACTTTTCTATTGGGCCTAGCGCATAGTACATGGGGCTTAGGTCAAACGCTGCTCACTAACTCACTTAAGGAGGTGCTGCTATAAGTAGACCTCTTAAGCTATTGTGCCTACACGATTTTGTTTTACCCTAGCCGTACATAGAGAGTGATAGTGAATAGCAGGTCTCGGTTTTCGAAGCTAGCACTGTGAGACAGAGACGCTTCGGGTTCGTGACGTTGGACGTTCACGGAATCTTCTCGTGTGGATACTTAGAGACATCGTTCGTGCGGTGTTCGTGATAGACGATTTTAATCAACTGTCATCGCTTCAAGAGGTAAATCTTCTAACCATGAATCATGACCATTCGCAAGGATCCTTCGATGGGAATTTTTCCGATGGGTTTTTTTTATATATATAATCAAATTCCTAACAGTGTCGAGGCTTATGGGTGTGGCTCCTCGACCTTGGTAGTGGATGGACATTGTGTTAGGATATGCCCTTCGGGGCGGATCCGCAACATGAAGGGACGCGTGATCGTCCTGATGTGACCAAGGTGGGGGAATGGTGCACCGGGCACGGGTCCCCGGATCTGGCTCCATCGGTGCGGAAAGGAACCAAGGGAACGAGGGAATGGTGCACCGGGCACGGGTCCCCGGATGCACCAGGTGTTGGATCTGGCTCGGTCTGTGAGGAAAGGAACCAAGGGAACGAGGGAATTGTGCACTGGGTACGGGTCCCCGGGTGCACCAGATTCATGGTTTGGCTCGGTTTGGCTCGGTGTGGTGCACCAGATTCTTGACATTACTCGGTGTGGTGCACCAAATTCCTGATTTGGCTCCGTCTGGTGCACCAGATTCATGACTTGATCCGGTGTGGTGCACCAGATTCCTGGTTTGGCTCGGTGTGGTGCACCAGATTCCTGACTTGGCTCGGTGTAGTGGTGCACCAGATTCCTGACTTGGCTTGGTCTGGTGCACCAGATTCCTGACTTGACTCGGTGTGGTGCACTAGATTCATGACTTGGCACGATCTGGAGCACCATATTCATGACTTGACCCGGTCTGGTGCACCAGATTCAGGGTTTGACTCAGTTTGGTGCCCCTGATTCCTGACTTGGCTCGGTGTGGTGCACCAGATTCATGATATGGCTCGGTGTGGTGCACCAGATTCCTGACTTGGCTCGGTCTGGTGCCTTGGTCTGGTTCACCTGATTCATGGTTTGGCTTCGTCTGGTGCACCAGATTCATGATTTGGCTCGGTGTGGTGCACCAGATTCCAGACTTGGCTTGGTCCGGTGCGCCAAGTTCCTGATTTGGCTCGGTGTGGTGCACCAGATTCATGACTTGCGCGGTCTAGAGCACCGGTCTGGTGCACCTGATTGATGGTTTGTCTCTGTCTGGTGCACCAGATTCATGACTTGATCCGATGTGGTGCACCAGATTCATGATTTGGCTCGCTGTGGTGCACCAGATTCCTAACTTGGCTCGATCTGGTGTACCAAATTCTTGACTTGGCTCGGTCTTATCGACAGATTCCTGACTTGGCTCGGTGTGGTGCACCAGATTCCTGGTTTGGCTCGGTGTGGTGCACCAGATTTCTGACTTGGCTCTATGTGGTGCAACAGATTCTTGACTTGGCTCGGTCTAGTGCACTATATTCCTGACTTGGCTCAGTGTGGTGCCCCAGATTCATGACTTGGCTCGGAGTGGTGCACCAGATTCCTGACTTGGCTCGGTCTGGTGCACCAGATTCCTGACTTGGCTCGGTGTGGTGCACATGATTCATGATTTGGCTCGGTTTGGTGCACCAGATTCTTGACTTGGCTCGGTGTGGCGCACCAGATTCCTGACTTGGCTCGGTCTGGTGCACCAGATTCCTGACTTGGCTCGGTGTGGTGCACCGGATTCACGATTTGGCTCGTTCTGGTGCACTAGATTCCCGATTTGGCTCGGTCGGTACGGACAAGAACCAAAATTGCAAGGGTCCGGTGCACATGGGACTGACCGGTTGAAGGTGTTGGTGCAGGAATATGGAGGTTCATTTTGGGTGGTAAGTGACTCGTGCACCGTGTTGAATTTGTTACATTACATCGCCCGTGACTCGTGCATGACCACCGTGCTCGGCACACGTCGCAGATACACCAAGCACCTACGGGCAAATGTTGTAATACAAGCTTGAGAGCATTCACCTGACCCCCCTAGACTTTTTAGAAGGCATGGTTGAAAATCAAACTTGTAAACCAGGGAGTGGTTGTAGGCTAGGTTCCTTGCCGTCAAACTGTCGCATATCCCTGATTTCGGTTTAAAAACTCATAACCTTCATGAAATGCCACGAAACTTTTTTGGCACCATGGAAATATTATAAGTTGCGTGCCTGCAAAAAATCAACTCTAAATTCGATGGCTAGACCCATTTTCCATTTTTTGGGAATTGTTTCGATTTTCCACTTTGAAAATTTATTAAAAAAATGGTATGGTGAAAAATTCTGTAAATTTTTCGTCCCCTAGATCCCATTTTTATAAGCATTCCTGCAAAAAATAAGGCCAAAAATCGACCTCTAGCTTGGAAAAAAAAGAGTATGTCTCCCCAACAAAAAAGATATCTTGTGCTGGAAAATGGGTCTTTGCATATTATGCTATTATAGGGGGGAGAGGTGCTAGCCTGACCCTGACCTGGTTCCAAGCCTGGTGCACCATGGTCCACCCCCCCCCCCCAAACGACTCTTTGGGGACGGGCGCGGGCGGGCCTGGGGCTTGCCCGAGAGGTGGGCCCGGTGCGGGACCCGGGAGGCAGCCGCGGGGAAAAATGTGGGCATCGGATTGGACCGTTTTTGTGGGGATTTTCCATGGTGTGTTGATGATTCATGGGTGTGGCTCCTCGACCTTGGTTGTGGATGGACGTTGTGTTAGGTTATGCCCTTCGGGGCGGATTCGCAACACGAAGGGTCGCGTGATCTTCCGGATGTGACCAAGGTGGGGGTCCCCAACACCAAACTGGCTGAAGGTGCACCATAAAGGATCTCGTAATGTGGCTGGAATCCGTTTTAAAAATGTTGGCTTTCAAAATTTTGTCAATTTCGTTTTTAAAAATGTTAGCTTTCGATTTTATCAATTTCGTGGGGTATTCGATGGTGTGGCGAGGCTGTGGGTGCGCCGTTCCTCGACCCTGGTTGTGGATCGATGTGGTGTTAGGTGATGATGCCTTCCGAGGTGGAGCCGAAGCACCAAAAGGCGGGTGATCGTGCTGAAGTGGCCTTGTAAGGGGTGCTCAAACACCAGATCGGCTGAATGTGCATCGGAAATGATAATCGCGATGTTGTTGGTTTTTAAAAATGTTGGCTTTCGATATTTATCAATTTTTGTGGGGTACTCGATGGTGTGGCGAGGCTGTTGGTGCGCGGTTCCTCGACCCTGGTTGTGGATGGATGTGGTGTTAGGTGATGCCTTCCGGGGCGTAGCCGAAGCACCAAGGGACGGGTGATCATCCTGAAGTGGCCTTGTAAGGGGTGCTCAAACACCAGATTGCTGAAGGCTCATCGGAAAGGATCCTCAAGCTATTGTTGGTTTTTTAAAATGTTAGCTTTCGATATTTATCAAATTCGTGGGGTACTCGATGGTGTGACGAGGCTGTGGGCGTGCGGCTCCTCGACCTTGGTTGTGGATGGACGTGGTGTTAGGTGATGCCTTCCGGGGCAGAGCGGAAGCACCAAGAGACGGGAGATCGTCCTGAAATGGCCTTGTTAGGGGTGCCGAACACCAGATCGACTAAGGCGCAGCGGAAAGGATCCTCATGATGTTTTTTGTTTTTGAAAATGTTGGCTTTCGATATTTATCAATTTTGTGGGGTTCTCGATGGTGTGGCGAGGCTGTGGGTGAGTGGCTCCTCGACCTTGGTTGTTGATGGACGTGGTGTTTGGTGATGCCTTCCGGGGAGGAGCCGAAGCACCAAGAGACGGGTGTTCGTCCTGAAGTGGCCTTGGAAGGTGTGTCCAACACCAGATCGACTGAAGCAGCATTAGAAAGGATCCTCGCGATGTTTTTGGTTTTTAAAAATGTTGGTTTTCGATATTTATCAATTTCTTGGGGTACTCGATGGTGTGGTGAGGCTGTGGGTGCGCGACTCCCCGACCTTGGCAGTGGATGGACGTGGTGTTGGGTGATGCCTTCCTTGGCGGAGCCGAAGCACCAAGAGACGGGTGTTTGTCGTGAAGTGACCTTGGAAGGGGTGTCCAACACTAGATCGACTGAAGACGCATTGGAAAGGATCCTCGTGATGTTGTTGGTCAACCAATTTAAAAAT
>CM061069.1:3000252-3012752 GCA_030762895.1 Sophora flavescens | reverse complement strand
TTGGTGCTTCGGCTCCTCCCCAGAAGGCATCACCAAACACCACGTCCATCAACAACCAAGGTCGAGGAGCCACTCACCCACAGCCTCGCCACACCATCGAGAACCCCACGAAATTGATAAATATCGAAAGCCAACATTTTCAAAAACAAAAAACATCATGAGGATCCTTTCCGCTGCGCCTCAGTCGATCTGGTGTTCGGCACCCCTAACAAGGCCATTTCAGGACGATCTCCCGTCTCTTGGTGCTTCGGCACCGCCCCGGAAGGCATCACCTAACACCACGTCCATCGACAACCAAGGTCGAGGAGCCGCACACCCACAGCCTCGCCACACCATCGATTACCCCACCACGAAATTGATAAATATCGAAAGCCAACATTTTTAAAAACCAACAATATCGCGAGGATCCTTTCCGATGCGCCTTCAGTCGATCGGGTGTTTGAGCATCCCCTCACAAGGCAACTTAAGGACAATCACCTGTCTCTTGGTGCTTCCGCTCTTCCCCGGAAGGCATCACCTAACACCACGTCCATCCACAACCAAGGTCGAGGAGCCGCACGCCCACAGCCTCGCCACACCATCGAGTACCCCACGAAATTGATAAATATCGAAAGCTAACATTTTTAAAAACCAACAATAGCTTCAGGATCCTTTCCGATGAGCCTTCAGCCGATCTGGTGTTTGAGCACCCCTTACAAGGCCACTTCAGGATGATCACCCGTCCCTTGGTGCTTCGGCTCCGCCCCGGAAGGCATCACCTAACACCACATCCATCCACAACCAGGGTCGAGGAACCGCGCACCAACAGCCTCGCCACACCATCGAGTACCCCACAAAAATTGATAAATATCGAAAGCCAACATTTTTAAAAACCAACAACATCGCGAGTATCCTTTCCGATGCACATTCAGCCGATCTGGTGTTTGAGCACCCCTTACAAGGCCACTTCAGGACGATCACCCGCCTTTTGGTGCTTCGGCTCCACCTCGGAAGGCATCATCACCTAACACCACGTCCATCCACAACCATGGTCGAGGAACGACGCACCCACAACCTCGCCACACCATCGAGTACCCCACGAAATTGATAAAATCGAAAGCCAACATTTTTAAAAACGAAATTGACAAAATTTTGAAAGCCAAAATTTTTAAAACGGCTTTCAGCCACATTACGAGATCCTTTACGGTGCACCTTCAGCCGGTTTGGTGTAGGGGACCCCCACCTTGGTCACATCCGGAAGATCACGCGACCCTTCGTGTTGCGAATCCGCCCCGAAAGGCATAACCTAACACAACGTCCATCCACAACCAAGGTCGAGGAGCCACACCCAAGAATCATCCCCACACCATGGAAAATCCCCACAAAAACGGTCCAATCCGATGCCCACATTTTTCCCCGCGGCTGCCTCCCGGGCCCACCCCGGGCCCACCTCTCGGGCACGCCCCAGGCCCGCCCGCACCCGGCCCCAAAGAGTCGTTGGGGGGGGGGGGGGTGGACCATGGTGCACCAGGCTTGGAACCAGGTCAGGGTCAGGCTAGCACCTCTCCCCCCTATAATAGCATAATATGCAAAGACCCATTTTCCAGCACAAGATATCTTTTTTGTTGGGGAGACATACTCTTTTTTTTCCAAGCTAGAGGTCGATTTTTGGCCTTATTTTTTGCAGGAATGCTTATAAAAATGGGATCTAGGGGACGAAAAATTTACAGAATTTTTCACCATACCATTTTTTTTATAAATTTTCAAAGTGGAAAATCGAAACAATTCCCAAAAAATGGAAAATGGGTCTAGCCATCGAATTTAGAGTTGATTTTTTGCAGGCACGCAACTTATAATATTTCCAAGGTGCCAACAAAGTTTCGTGGTATTTCATGAAGGTTATGAGTTTTTATGATTTTTCAACCGAAATCAGGGATATGCGACAGTTCGACGGCAAGGAACCTAGCCTACAACCACTCCCTGGTTTACAAGTTTGATTTTCAACCATTCCTTCTAAAAAGTCTAGGGGGGTCAGGTGAATGCTCTCAAGCTTGTATTACAACATTTGCCCGTAGGTGCTTGGTGTATCTGCGACGTGTGCCGAGCACGGTGGTCATGCACGAGTCACGGGCGATGTAATGTAACAATTTCAACACGGTGCACGAGTCACTAGCCACCCAAAAAGAACCTCCATATTCCTGCACCAACACCTTCAACCGGTCAGTCCCATGTGCACCGGACCCTTGCAACTTTGGTTCCTGTCCATACCGACCGAGCCAAATCAGGAATCTAGTGCACCAGAACGAGCCAAATCGTGAATCCGGTGCACCACACCGAGCCAAGTCAGGGAATCGGTGCACCGCATCGGAGCCAAGTCGGGAATGCGTGCGCCACACCAAGCCAAGTCAAGAATCTGGTGCACCAAACCGAGCCAAATCATGAATCGGGTGCACCACACCGAGCCAAGTCAAGAATCTGATGCACCGCATCGAGCCAAGCCAGTCAGGAATCTGGTGCACCACTCCGAGCCAAGTCATGAATCTGGGGCACCACACTGAGCCAAGTCAGGAATATAGTGCACTAGACCGAGCCAAGTCAAGAATCTGTTGCACCACATAGAGCCAAGTCAGAAATCTGGTGCACCACACCGAGCCAAACCAGGAATCTGGTGCACCACATCGAGCCAAGTCAGGAATCTGTCGACAAGACCGAGCCAAGTCAAGAATTTGGTACACCAGATTGAGCCAAGTTTGGAATCTGGTGCACCACAGCGAGCCAAATCATGAATCTGGTGCACCACATCGGATCAAGTCATGAATCTGGTGCACCAGACAGAGCCAAACCATCAATCAGGCGCACCAGACCGGTGCTCTAGACCGCGCAAGTCATGAATCTGGTGCACCACACTGAGCCAAATCAGGAACTTGGTGCACCGGACCGAGCCAAGTCTGGAATCTGGTGCACCACACCGAGCCAAATCATGAATCTGGTGCACCAGACGAAGTCAAACCATGAATCAGGTGAACCAGACCAAGGCACCAGACCGAGCCAAGTCAGGAATCTGGTGCACCACACCGAGCCATATCATGAATCTGGTGCACCACACCGAGCCAAACCATGAATCTCGTGCACCACACTGAGCCAAATCATGAATCTGGTGCACCAGACCGGGTCAAGCCATGAATCCGGTGCTCCAGGTCGTGCCATGTCATGAATCTGGTGCACCACACAGAGCCAAGTAAGGAATCTGGTGCACCAGACCGAGCCAAGTCAGGAATCTGGTGCACCAGACCGAGCCAAGTCAGGAATCTGGTGCACCACACCGAGCCAAACCAGGAATCCGGTGCACCACACCGGATCAAGTCATGAATCTGGTGCACCAGACGGAGCCAAATCAGGAATTTGGTGCACCACACCGAGTAATGTTAAGAATCTGGTGCACCACACCGAGCCAAACCGAGCCAAACCATGAATCTGGTGCACCCGGGGACCCGTACCCAGTGCACCATTCCCTCGTTCCCTTGGTTCCTTTCCGCACAGACCGAGCCAGATCCAACACCTGGTGCATCCGGGGACCCGTGCCCGGTGCACCATTCCCTCGTTCCCTTGGTTCCTTTCCGCACCGATGGAGCCAGATCCGGGGACCCGTGCCCGGTGCACCATTCCCCCACCTTGGTCACATCAGGACGATCACGCGTCCCTTCATGTTGCGGATCCGCCCCGAAGGGCATATCCTAACACAATGTCCATCCACTACCAAGGTCGAGGAGCCACACCCATAAGCCTCGACACTTTTAGGAATTTGCGTATATATAAAAAAAACGCAGCGGAAAAATTCCCATCGAAGGATCCTTGCGAATGGTCATGATTCATGGTTAGAAGATTTACCTCTTGAAGCGATGACAGTTGATTAAAATCGTCTATCACGAACACCGCACGAACGATGTCTCTAAGTATCCACACGAGAAGATTCCGTGAACGTCCAACGTCACGAACCCGAAGCGTCTCTGTCTCACAGTGCTAGCTTCGAAAACCGAGACCTGCTGTTCACTATCACTCTCTATGTGCGGCTAGGGTAAAACAAAACCGTGTAGGCACAATAGCTTAAGTAGTCTACTTATAGCAGCACCTCCTTAGGTGAGTTAGTGAGCAGCGTTTGACCTAAGCCCCATGTACTATGCGCTAGCCCCAATAGAAAAGTCCAACTCTCCTTTTAATGCTTCTTTTAATCCGCTCTTATGTGTGTGACCCTATAGGTTCCCAAAACGTTAGTAATAATATTAAATACCATTTAATATTACAAACAGTGAGCGGTATCTAGCAATACATCACTGCTACCTAAGTAGTGAGAAAGTCAGTGATTTGACGAAACCTTTCTGTGACAAATATTCATGTGCATTATTATCCCTTTGTCCATATATCTATATGGAACACAAGACATGGAATGTGTCACCCTTGTATGGTTCAATATCATGTTCCCTGATACCCGAGTAGACTTAACAACAAATGAGGTCAATATCTCATATTGACTCATTTCAGCACGGCCATGCATTTTACAGTCTCACTCTATCAGGGGCCCCACAGATATTACTCCTGTTATGTAGGAGGGACAAATTCCATCTAGGTCACTCAAATCCCTCTGCATGGCTCGTGGTATGCCCAATGACCGTCTTTATAATCATCCTATTACAGATGATGTTTGACGATATTAAAGCACACGACTCCTCATGTAGGGATCGAAGCGATTTCAGGTCGAAGGATTGCATACACCATTGTCACTATGAGAACTACTTATGACACTCACACAACGCTCCATGTAGTGTTCTCATGGTGGGTCAATCCAGTACATCATTACTCTAATGTGTACCTATGTGTGCGACTCGATATCTCATATCCATGACCCGTGAGATATGGTCATCAGTCTGCACACATAATAGTCTCAATGTATTATTATTGTCCTTATTAATAAAATACTTGACTACGGATATTTAAGAATAGGATTTCATTGTTCAATAGTGTCTCACGATCAAGTCATATACTTGATATTCTATTAAACCGAAATTTCTATTCTAAGGACTTTATTATGTTTAAACAAGTAACACAATAAACTGGAATGCCTCATATCATATATATATATATATATATATATATATATATATATATATATATATATATATATAATAGCAAGATACAAATGTAAGTCTAAGAAATACACTGGCCTCTAGGGCTTACACCAACAATCTCCCACTAGCACTAGAGCCAATCAGGAATAAATCTAATGTCTATCGATCTAGTGTGACCTTCATGCTTCTGTTGAGTAAGAGGTTTCGTAAGTGGGTCAGTAACGTTATCAAGTGTTGGTACTCTGCATATTTTCACATCTCCTCTATTGATAAACTCTCGAATGAGATGGAAGCGTCTAAGTATATGTTTGGATCGCTGATGAGATCTAGGTTCCTTAGCTTGTGCAATGGCCCCATTGTTATCACAATAGAGATCAATGGGGTCCACAATACTAGGAACTGTACCAAGCTCAGCAATGAACTTCCTGATCCAAACAGCCTCCTTTGCTGCATTGGAGGCGGCAATATACTCAGCCTCTGTAGTAGAATCGGCGACTGTCTCCTGCTTTGAACTCTTCCAGCTCAGCGCCCCACCATTCAGGCAGAACACATAACCAGATTGCGATCTGTAATCATCCTTATCGGTCTGGAAGCTAGCATTGGTGTAACCTATTACAGCAAGCTCTTCCTCGCCTCCATATACCAAGAACGAATCCTTAGTTCTTCTCAAGTACTTAAGGATGTTCTTGATAGAAGACCAGTGACTTTCACCGGGATCAGACTGGTACCTGGTCGTTATGCTTAAAGCATACGATACATCTAGTCGAGTAGATAACATGGCATACATGATAGATCCAATTGCGGATGCATATGGAATCTTACTCATGCGATCCCTTTCTTCTTGAGTGGAAGGGGAATGTGCCTTTGATAGGCATATACCATGTGACATAGGCAAGAGTCCTTTCTTGGATTCATGCATGTTAAAGCATCTTAACACTTTGTCTATGTATGTACTCTGACTTAGGCCAAGCAATTTCAGCGATCTATCCCTATAGATCCTGATTCCCAATACATAGGTAGCTTCACCCAAATCTTTCATAGAGAAGAAATTCCCTAACCATGTCTTCACATTTTGTAGTGTAGGGATGTCATTTCCAATGAGTAATATGTCATCTACATATAACACCAGAAAAAAAAAACAATGCTCCCACTAACCTTCTTGTAGACACAAGGTTCATCTTCATTTTTGATGAATCCGTACTGTCTTACAGCATCATCAAAACGAAGGTTCCAACTTCTGGAAGCTTGCTTCAATCCATAGATTGATCGCTGCAATTTACATACCTTTCCGGCATCCTCTGAAATGTCAAAGCCTTCAGGTTGTGTCATGTACACATCCTCAAGAAGCTTTCCATTAAGGAAAGCAGTTTTGACATCCATCTGCCATATCTCATAATCATGGTATGCAGCGATAGCAAGTAAGATCCGGACGGATTTAAGCATCGCAACAGGTGAAAAGGTCTCATCATAGTCGACACCATGAATTTGCTTGAAACCCTTAGCCACCAATCGCGCCTTAAAGGTATGTACTTTACCATACATGTCAGTTTTCTTTTTGAAAACCCACTTGCACCCTATGGGTTTTACCCCTTCAGGTGGCTCTACCAAGGTCCATACCTGGTTGGTGTACATGGAATCCATCTCAGATTTCATGGCCTCAAGCCACTTCTCAGATTCTGGGCGAGTGATGGCCTCCTGGTAAGTCACAGGCTCATCTTGATCCATGAGCAATACATCACCTTGTGGAGTCATGAGAAATCCATATCTCTCAGGCTGGTGACGTATCCTGTTAGACCTATGCTGGTCTTGTACTACTGGAGAAGGTTGTTCCTCCACAGCATTTTGTGAAGGTCGCTCCTGTTCTACCAATGGTAGGTTACTACTCTGTGATTATTTAATTTCTTCAAGTTCTATCTTCCTCCCACTGGTTCCTATGGAGATAAACTCCTGTTCTAGGAATACACCAGTCCGTGGGACAAACTCTTTGCCTTCGGAAGGATTATAGAAACAGTATCCCTTGGTTTCTTTGGGATACCCCACAAAGAAGCATTTATCAGATTTAGGATCAAGCTTATTAGAAACATGACGTTTTACATATGCTTCACAACCCCAAATCTTCATAAAAGACATGCTGGGTCGTCTACCAGTCCATATGTCATATGGTGTCTTTTCTACCGTTTTGGATGGAACACGGTTAAGTGTAAAAGCTGCTGTTAATAGAGCATGTCCCCAGAAAGAGTTTGGAAGGTTTGCATGACTCATCATAGACCGAACCATGTCCAACAAGGTGGAGTGAGTTAAGATAAAATTCCACACTCTCTCAGATGATCATCAAAACTCGAGGCTCAAATATTCACCACCTCGATCTGATCGAAGAGTTTTAATATTTTTACCAAGTTGGTTTTGTACCTCATTTTTGAATTCCTTGAACTTTTCAAAGGATTCCGATTTATGTTTCATAAGATACACAAATCCATATCTACTGAAATCATCAGTAAATGTGATGAAGTACTGAAAACCACCGCTAGCTAATGTGTTTAGGGGTACGTATACATCGCTATGTATAAGACCCAAAAGATTGTTAGCTCTTTCACCTTTTCTGGTGAATGGAGCTTTAGTCATCTTTCCCAATAAACAAGACTCACATATCTCATATGATTCATAATCAAATGAGTCCAAGAGTCCATCTTTATGGAGCTTCGAAATGCGCTTCTCATTTATATGGCCTAAATGACAATGCCAAAGAATATACGGGTTCAACTCATTTGGTTTGAAACTTTTAGTATTTATGTTATAGATGGGCATTTCGAGATCAAGGGCATAAAACCCATTACACATGTGTGCACTAGCATAGAAAATATCATCCAAATAAATAGAACAACTTTTGTTCTTTATTATAAAAGAAAAACCAATCTTTTCCAAACAAGAAACGGAAATGATATTCCTGCTAATTGCAGGCACAAAATAACAGTTCTCTAACTGAATAGTAAGCCCAGTGGGCAAAGTCAATACATAAGTCCCTACAGCTAAAGCAGCAACCTTTGCTCCATTTCCAACTCGTAGGTTGACTTCGCCCTTTGCCAATGGCCTACTCCTGTTTAGATCCTGCACATTTGTACAAATGTGAGAACCACATTCAGTATCTAATACCCATGATGCAGAAGTAGATAAATTGACTACTATAACAAACACACCTGAAGTGGAAGTCTCACTTCGCTTCTTCTTCTTGATTTCTTCCAGGTATTTTGGGCAGTTCCTCTTCCAATGTCCGGTCCGACCACAGTGGAAGCAATTTCCTTCCTTAGCCACACCACCCACAGGCTTCAAGCCAGAAGTACTGGGCTTGATCTTGTTGATGGCCTTGCCCTTGCCCTTTTGTTTGTACTTGGGCTTCTTGGGCTGCTTCTTGCTATTTCCAGCCTGGACCATCAAAATGGCCTTCCCCTTTCCTTTGTTAATATTTTGTTCAGCAGTTCTCAACATGCTCAACAATTCTTGCAAAGGTTTGTCAAGATCATTCATATTATAGTTCATGACAAACTGACTATAGCTCTCAGGCAACGATTGCAGAACTAAGTCGGTGGCCAACTCTTGGCCTAAAGGAAATCCCAGTCTCTCGAGATTCTCAATGTACCCGATCATCTAGAGTACATGAGGACTCACAGGGCTTCCTTCTGCCAATTTACACTAGAAAAGGGCTCCGGAAACTTCGAACCGCTCATGCCTTGCTTGCTCTAAGTAGAGCAGCTTGAGGTGCACGATCATATCGTAGGCCTCCATGGTCTCATGTTGCTTTTGCAGCTCAGAAGTCATGGTAGCAAGCATAAGACAGCCGACGTCTAAGGCGTCATCCTGATGCTTCTTATAAGCATCCCTGTCAGCCCTAGGAGGATTTGAAGTCGGTGGCTCCTCAGGAATAGGCTCCTCAAGAACATACAGCCTTTTCTCATGTTTGAGGACAATCCTCAAGTTTCTGTACCAGTCCAGAAAATTTGTTCCGGATAGTTTATCCTTCTCAAAGACGGATCGCAATGACAGGTTACTTGATGTGTTTGACGCCATGGTAATATACAGAAATAAATATGCAAAATATAAGTATCATGCCATGAAGTTTTTTAATAAGGTCTTTAATTAAATACGCCTCCCACTATTTTACTCAAAAACAATGACCCTCATCATTGATTCGGAAAATCCCGTTGGAAGATTTTCTAGTGGGCCAAGATCCATATTTCACCTAGCTTTAAGTCAGCTTTGGCTGATCACTCAAAATTCGGTTATATAGGTAGGAAACACTTTCCGATTGCATCTCATGCAACTCTTGGACAGTTGGGTGAATAACTCTTATTCTAATCCATCACATGGACTAAAGCCCAACTTATAAGCCTCTAAGCCTTTCAATCCTATTGAAGTTGGCTTAGTTAAGTCAGACCCAATGGATAGCAGTTGAACATTACATTTGTCCCATCGCGTCTTACTAGTATAGATAAAGGTACCCCGCTTTGGCGGAACCACACTTAATCGATCATAGTCTTGACGAGTGCCGTGCATTGGAAGGCCTTTAAGAGTGACTTAATATTTCCTTTTGAGGGATTTGATTAAAATTTGATCTCATCATTTGTTAAACTCTTTAACTTACTATTTACATACATGCATCTCATACATATATTAGTTAAACTCTTTTTAACATACTACATACATACACGCATCTCATACATATATAAGGCAAATAAATGTGATATGGTTATGGCCCCTAACGCATTGATTCTCCCAAGCCAATGAGAGAATCTAAACTGAAACCTAGGAGCGTCCAAGCTTCTCCAAGCATGATCTCCCACGGGATAACGTCTTCTTGTCTCCATCATTACATTACATAAACAGAAACCTCATTTTACATATGAGGGGAGTGAGATGAGAAAAGAATATACATATGGAATATAAGAGAAAGGCACGGCACGCAGGTCATATTTCAAAATAAACCAAAAGACTAAGGCCATAACCATCCACCATGCATCACAACCCAAATAATAACAAACAATAATAATACCTCTTTTATTATTATTAATATTATTATTAAGTGATACAAAAGATTTCAAAAATTTGAATTTCGAAATAACACACTACGCAGAGGTAGCACGGGGGTCCCGCTGCCCGTGAACACTTCACGTTGCAAGGAACGGCGGCTAGGGTTTCAACCCTTGGAACCTCAGCCTCAAGATCATGAACTCTTCATGTCTGAAACCCCTTAACGCCGCCAACAGAGAACTGAAACCGATCATGTTTAACATCAACACTTGACGCCATCGCAGAACATAATAAGGATTCCAGAACCAATGTACATATCGCATATATACATAAACATGCAATAGACGCATATATCATATACATACGAAAATTACAGAAGCAAGGTTTCGTAAAACGGCTGCAAATGATTTTCAGAAAACAATTTTCAGAAAAAGGATTCACATTATAAACATGTTATCATACATAACAGGTAAACCACGTAACAGAATCATGGTTTTGCAAGCGGCTCTGATACCACTGTTGGGAATTTGCGTATATATATAAAAAAATAACGCAGCGGAAAAATTCCCATCGAAGGATCCTTGCGAATGGTCATGATTCATGGTTAGAAGATTTACCTCTTGAAGCGATGACAGTTGATTAAAATCGTCTATCACAAACACCGCACGAACGATGTCTCTAAGTATCCACACGAGCAGATTCCGTGAACGTCCAACGTCACGAACCCGAAGCGTCTCTGTCTCACAGTGCTAGCTTCGAAAACCGAGACCTGCTGTTCACTATCACTCTCTATGTGCGGCTAGGGTAAAACAAAACCGTGTAGGCACAATAGCTTAAGTGGTCTACTTATAGCAGCACCTCCTTAAGTGAGTTAGTGAGCGGTGTTTGACCTAAGCCCCATGTACTATGCGCTAGGCCCAATAGAAAAGTCCAACTCTCCTTTTAATGCTTCTTTTAATCCGCTCTTATGTGTTTGACCCTATAGGTTCCCAAAACGTTAGTAGTAATATTAAATCCCATTTAATATTACAAACAGTGAGCGATATCTAGCAATACATCACTGCTACCTAAGTAGTGAGAAAGTCAGTGATTTGACGAAACCTTTCTGTGACAAATATTCATGTGCATTATTATCCCTTTGTTCATATATCTATATTGAACATAAGACATGGAATGTGTCACCCTTGAATGGTTCAATATCATGTTCCCTGATACCCGAGTAGAGTTAACAACAAAGGAGGTCAATATCTCATATTGACTCGTTTCAGCACGGCCATGCATTTTACAGTCTCACTCCATCAGGGGGCCCACAGATATTACTCCTGTTATGTAGGAGGGATAAATTCCATCTAGGTCACTCACATCCCTCTGGATGGCTCGTGGTATGCCCAATGACCGTCTTTATAATCATCCTATTACAGATGACGTTTGACGATATTAAAGCACATGACTCCTCATGTAGGGATCGTAGCGATTTCAGGTCGAAGGATTGCATACATCATTGTCACTATGAGAACTACTTATGACACTCACACAACGCTCCATGTAGTGTTCTCATGGTGGGTCAATCCAGTACATCATTACTCTAATGTGTACCTATGTGTGCGACTTGATATCTCATATCCATGACCCGTGAGATATGGTCATCAGTCTGCACACATAATAGTCTCAATGTATTATTATTGTCCTTATTAATAAAATACTTGACTACGGATATTTAAGAATAGGATTTTATTGTTCAATAGTGTCTCACGATCAAGTCATATACTTGATATTCTATTAAACTGAAATTTCTATTCTAAGGACTTTATTATGTTTAAACAAGTAACACAATAAACTAGAATGCCTCATATCATATATATATATATATATATATATATATATAAATAATAGCAAGATACAAATGTAAGTCTAAGAAATACACTGGCCTCTAGGGCTTACACCAACAGACACACCATGGAAAATCCCACAAAAATGGTCCAATCCGATGCCCACAGTTTTCCCCGCGGCCGCCTCCCGGTCCCCCCTATAATAGCATAATATGCAAAGACCCATTTTCCAGCACAAGACATCCTTTTTCTTTGGGGAGACATACTCTTTTTTTCCAGGCTAGAGGTTGAATTTTGGCCGTATTTTTTGCAGGGATGCTTATAAAAATGGGATCTAGGGGACGAAAAAGTTACATAATTTTTCACCATACCATTTTTGTTTTATCAATTTTCAAAGTGGAAAACTAAAACAAATCCCAAAAAATAGAAAATGGGTCTAGCCATCGAATTTTGAGCTGATTTTTTGCAGGCAACATACTTATAATATTCCCAAGATTTCCACCAAGTTTCATGGCATTTCATGAAGGTGGTGATTTTTCATGATTTT
>CM061069.1:2990252-2995252 GCA_030762895.1 Sophora flavescens | reverse complement strand
TTGCCTCAAACTTCCGTGGCCTGAGCGGCCATATTCCCTCTAAGAAGCTGGCCGTGAAGGGTTACCTTCACATAGCTAGTTAGCAGGCTGAGGTGTCGTTCGTTAATGGAATTAACCAAACAAATCGCTCCACCAACTAAGAATGGCCATGCACCACCACCCATAGAAACAAGAAAGAGCTCTCAGCCTGTCAATCCTTACTATGTCTGGACCTGGTAAGTTTCCCCGTGTTGAGTCAAATTAAGCCGCAGGCTCCACTCCTGGTGGTGCCGTTCCGTCAATTCCTTTATGTTTCAGCCTTGCGACCATACTCCCCCCTGAACCCAAAGACTTTGATTTCTCAGAAGGTGCAAGCGGAGTCCTAAAAGCAACATCCGCTGATCCCTGGTCGGCATCATTTATGGTTGAGACTAGGACGGTATCTGATCGTCTTCGAGCCCCCAACTTTCATTCTTGATTAATGAAAACATCCTTGGCAAATGCTTTCGCAGTTGTTCGTCTTTCATAAATCCAAGAATTTCATCTCTGACTATGAAATACGAATGCCCCCGAGTGTCCCTGTTAATCATTACTCCGATCCCGAAGGCCAACACAATAGGATCATAATCCTGTGGTGTTATCCCATGCTAATGTTTCCACTCAATTGTTCTCTTTTAGGCCTTAGAGGAGTCAAACACAATCCACACAAAAATCCAAAAATCAAGTAACAAAAATCACAAAACTTATCAAAAAAAAAAACAAAGGAATAAAAAGAAAGGCTAGAAAAGTAAAGTTATGGGAAATAAGAACAAAGGAAGAAGGGAAATAAATTTTTTTTTTAGAACACAAATTGCTCAAATAGACTTTTCTCTTATCTTTTTCTCAAGATTTCATGCACAATTTTTTTTCTTATAATTTACGCAATATTTTTTTTTCAAACTTTGAAGAAGAGAATCGTACTTGCAAACTTTTTTTTTTTGAGCAAGAACAACAACCACGAAATTTTCCCTTCACAAATAGGATCAAAGTGTATTTTTTTTTGATAGTTTTTGGGTTTAGAAGAAGAAAAGAAGAAAGGTAGAAGATGAAGAACAAACTCAAAATTCAACCAAAGCCTAAGCTTTGATACCACTTGATGACAACCAAATGGTGAGGTTGCCTTTGATGATCGTTTTTTGGTTGAATTTTAACAATTAATTTGAGGAACAATTTTGAGATTAAAATAAAGGGAAGAAAAGAAACAAATGGATGGAGAATAGAGATGGTATGGCGCCACAAACAAAGAGTTTGATAAGCCAAGGAAGTTCGCCACAAGAATCTTGGATTCTTGATAAGAACAAGATGGCTCAACGAAGAACCTAGGAGAACAAAATTCTCACAAATGGATTTCAATCCAAAATAACACCCAAATTGTCATTCATGTGTTTAGGGCGTCTTACATATAGAGATATGGCCTAAGATCACTCGTTAATTGGCCTAAAATCACTCATCTTGACTTTTTATCCCCCCCCCTGAATTATGTGGTGATTACACTTGTTTCTCATATTAAAAGTGTAATCCTCCCATAATCAATACAATTTAATGCCAAAGATTCCCTCCCTAATTATGTGGTGATTACACTTGTTTCTCACATTAAAAGTGTAATCCTCCCATAATAAATACAATTCAATGCCAAAGATTCACTCCCTAATTATGTGGACTTGCATGCCCTCCTCATGCTTCTTGGGCTTGGATGAGCAAAGTGATTATCTTGGCCTCATTGTCTTCATCACTAGCATGTGCACTTGGGCTTGTGTCCATTAAGAGAACCACCATTTGATTTAGCGTTGGGGCTTTTGGTCCTAGCTCTTGTCATGGGCCCACCAAGTCCTTGAGTGGCATCTTGATCCATGATGGGTTCTATTGGGCTCATATTATTCTCGTTGAAAAGTTGACTTGCCCCCTGGATCATATCAACAAGATGTAGCCAAACCATGAATCAAGTGCACCAGACTGGTACTCTAGACCGCACCAAGTCATGTATCTGGTGCACCACACGAGCCAAATCGGGAATATGGAGCACCGGCCGAGCCGACTCTAGAATATCGTACACCACACCGATCCAAATCATGAATCCGGTGCACCACGCGAGCCAAGTCGAACTGGAGCACCGCATCGAGCCAAGTCAGGAATCTGGAGCACCACCCCGAGCCAAGCCGGGAATCAGGTGCACCGATCGAGCCCGATCCACGAATCTGGTGCACCACAAAGAGCCAAGTCAGGAATCTTGTGCACCATACCGCGCCAAGTATGGAATTTAGTGCACCACACCGAGCCAAGTCATGAATCTGGGGCACCACACCGAGCCAAGTAAGGAATATGGTGCACCACCCTGAGCCAAGTCAGGAATCTGGTGAACCACATCGAGCCAAGTCAGGAATCTTGTGCACCACACCGAGCCAAACCAGTTATCTGGTGCACCACACCGAGCCAAGTCAGGAATCTGGTGCACCGGACCGAGCCAAGTCATGAATCTGGTGCACCAGACCGAGCCAAGTCTGGAATATGGTGCACCACACCGAGCCAAATCATGAATCTGGTGCACCACACTGGATCAAGTCATGAATCCGGTGCACCAGACGTAGCCAAACCAGGAATCAGGTGCACCAGACCGGTGCTCTAGACCGCGCCAAGTCATGAATCTGGTGCACCACACTCAGCCAAATCAGGATTCTGGTGCACAAAACCGATCCAAGTCTAGAATCTGGTGCACCACACCTAGCCAAATCAGGAATCTGGTGCACCACACCGGATCAAGTCATGAATCTGGTGAACCAGACGGAGCCAAACCATGAATCAGGTGCACCAGACCGGTGCACTAGATCGAGACAAATCAGGAATCTGGTTCACCACACCGAGCCAAATCATGAATCTAGTGCACCACACCGAGCCAAGTCAGGAATCCGGGGCACCAGACCGAGCCAAACCCTGAATCTGGTGCACCAGACCGAGCCAAGTCAGGAATCTGGTGCACCAGATCGGGCCAAGTCAAGAATCTGGTGCACCAGACCGGGCCTAGTCAGGAATCCGGTGCACCTGGGGACCCATGCCCGGTGTACCATTCCTTCGTTCCCTTGGTTCCTTTCCGCAACGACCGAGCAAGATCGGGCATCACGTGCACCGACCGAGGCCGATCTAAGCGGTGGTTGGAGTTATCTGTCACCGAGATTACAACTACAACTACTACTACTATATATAATATATATAATAGCCAGGCAACTGCCCCCCCCCCACCCCCCCCCTACCCCCCTATAATAGCATAATATGCAAAGACCCATTTTCCAGCACAAGACATCCTTTTTGCTTGGAAGACATACTCTTTTTTTCTATGCTAGAGGTCGAATTTTGGCCTTATTTTTTGTAGGGATGCTTATAAAAATGGGAGCCAGGGGACAAAAAATTTACAGAATTTGTCATCTTACAATTTTTTTATCAATTTTTAAGGTGGAAAACCGAAACAATTCCCAAAAAATGGAAAAGGATCTAGACATCGAATTTTGAGCTGACTTTTTGCAGGCACCATACTTATAGTATTCCCAAGGTTCCCACCAAGTTTCGTGACATTTCATGAAGGTGGTGATTTTTCATGATTTTCCAGCATAAGACGTCCTTTTTCTTTGGGGAGACATACTCTTTTTTCCAAGCTAGAGGTCGAATTTTGGCCTTATTTTTTGCAGGGATGCTTATAAAAATGGGAGCTAGGAACGAAAAATTTACATAATTTTTCACCTTACCAATTTTTTTTTATCAATTTTCAAAGTGGAAAACCGAAACAATTCCCAAAAAATGGAAAATGGGTCTAGCCATCGAAATTTGAGTTGATTTGTTGCAGGAACCATACTTATAATATTCCCAAGGTTTCCACCAAGTTTCGTCACATTTCATGAAGGTCAGATTTTTCATGATTTTCCAGCATAAGACATCCTTTTTAATGGGGATACATACTCTTTTTTTTAAGCTAGAGGTCGAATTTTGGCCTGATTTTTTGAAGGGATGCTTATAAAAATGGGAGTTAGGGGATGAAAAATTTACAGAATTTTTCATCTTACCATTTTTTTATCAATTTTCAAAGTGGAAAACCGAAACAATTCCCAAAAAATGGAAAATGGGTCTAGCCATCAAATTTTGAGCTGATTTTTTGCAGCCACCATACTTATAATATTCCTAAGGTTTCCACCAAGTTTCATGGAATTTCATGAAGGTGGTGATTTTTCAAGATTTTTCAACCGAAATCAGGGATATGCGACAATTTGGATACAAGGAAACTAAGCTACAAATTGAATTTTGAGCTGTTTTTTGCAGGCATGCTAAGAATGTTATCTCGAAGGTTCCTCCAATGTCTCGTGGCATTTCATGAAGGTGGAGATTTTTCAACCACACCGGGGACATGTACCCTGTGCACCAGACCCATGCATCCTTGGTTCCTGACCGCACCGATCGAGCCTGATCAGGCATCACGTGTACCGGGGACCTGCGCCCGATGCACCAGGACTACGCACCGAATGAGCCATATCGAGCATCATGAACCGACCCCTTGCACCGGGAACCGAGATTTCCGCACCAGGACTCGTTAACTCGACCCTTGCTCCTTGGGTTCGTTGCCTCACCAGCTCGGTCGCGTGACCCACGATCGGGCTCCCGGACTTTCCCACGTGCACCCAGGGCTGAGCCACACGTCACCAGATCGGGCTTCTTGACCCGTTCACGTGCACTCGGACAATCGTCCCCTGCTCCTTGGCTTCTCGCGACACTTGTTGTCAACCCACCAACCGTTTGAGTCACGATCCTAATAACCCCCTCGGTGACTTGGGCCAAACCAAGGGTGGGGCGAGGGGAGGGACGAATCGAAGCGGCTGGGGCTGAATCTCGGTGGATCATGGCAGCAAGGCCACTTTGCCACTTACAATACCCCGTCGCATATTTAAGTCATCTGGAAAGGATTCTACTCGCCGCCCAGTGGGGAATTGCGCTTCAAGGCGTCC
>CM061069.1:2980252-2985252 GCA_030762895.1 Sophora flavescens | reverse complement strand
AAATATTCATGTGCATTATTATCCCTTTGTCCATATATCTATATTGAACACAAGGCATAGAATGTGTCACCCTTGTATAGTTCAATATCATGTTCCCTGATACCCGAGTAGACTTAACAACAAATGAGGTCAATATCTCATATTGACTCATTTCAAAGACGCCATGCATTTTGCTGGTCTCACTCTCTATCAGGGCCTACAGATATTACTCCTGTTATGTAGGAAGGACAAATTCCATCTAGGTCACTCACATCCTCTCTGCATGGCTCGTGGTATGCCCAATGACCGTCTTTATAATCATCATATTACAAATGACGTTTGGCGATATTAAAGCACACGACTCCTCATGTAGGGATCGGTAGTGATTTCGGGTCGAAGGATTGTATGCACCATTGTCACTATGAGAACTACTTATGACACTCACTAACGCTCCATGTAGTGTTCTCATGGTGGGTCAATCCAGTACATCATTACTCTAATGTGTACCTATGTGTCGACTCGATATCTCATATCCATGACCCGTGAGATATGGTCATCAGTCTGCACACACAATATTCTCAATTGTATTATTATTGTCCTTATTAATAAAATACTTGACTACGGATATTTAAGAATAGGATTTCATTGTTCAATAGTGTCTCACGATCAAGTCATATACTTGATATTCTATTGAACTGAGATTTCTATTCTAAGGACTTTATTATGTTTAAACAAGTAACACAATAAACTGAAATGCCTCATATCATATATATATATATATATATGTCAAATAGCAAGATACAAATGTAAGTCTAAAGAAATACGTTGGCCTCTAGGGCTTACACCAACAGCAGGTACCGAAGCATGCCGAGAGCACGTGCGTCGCCATCCACAATCGCGATGATGACGCTCTCCACGAGCATGCCAACAAGACAGCTTGGGCCACCCTCACAATTCGCGTCGGCCAATGCCCCGAGTTGATTAGCGGACCAGCTCTCAGTTGCCCCACATCTGATCGGAGCATTCATTGCCGGCCATCCGCTTCCTCCCGACAATTTCAAGCACTATTTGACTCTAATTTCAAAGTACTTTTCATCTTTCCCTCGTGGTACTTGTTCGTATCGGTCTCTCGCCAGATTTAGCCTTGGATGGAATTTACCACCCGATTGGGGCTGCATTCCCAAACAACCCTACTAGCGACATCGCCTTGTGGTGCAACAGGTCCAGAGCACGACGGGGCTTTCACCCTCTCCGACGCCCATTTCCAGGGACTTGGGCGGCCCGCTCACCGAGGACGCTTGGGCGACCGATTCTCATGGTGGGCTCTTCCGGGTTCGCTCGCCGTTACTAAGGGAATCCTTGTTAGTTTCTTTTTACACCGCTTATTGATATGCTTAAACTCAACGGGTAGCCCCTTTGACTCGAGGTCCGTTGTGGGCAGCCAACGGCTGCTCATGGAGTCAAAGAGTCCCAAAATCCGGTAGGGGTGACACACACGGTCGGTCTCGAGCTTTTACTCAACCACCATCCATCACGGCGTATTCCACCACGGACTCAATTTTCAGCCAACTGTGAGGCATCGCTCACGGGAAGCCAACATTCGCCCCTTTGTGAGGATTCGACAATGATCCTTCCGCAGGTTCACCTACGGAAACCTTGTTACGACTTCTTCTTCCTCTAAATGATAAGGTTCAGTGGACTTCTCACAACGCCGCCGTAGCTGAACCATCCACGTCGCCGCAATCCGAACACTTCTCTGGACCAGTCAATCGGTAGGAACGATGGGTGGTGTGTACAAAGGGCAGGGGCGTAGTCAACGCGAGCTGATGACTCGCGCTTACTAGGAGTTCCTCGTTGTAGACCAACAATTTCAATGATCTATCCCCATCACGATGAAATTTCAAAGATTACCCGGCCTGTCGGCCAAGGCTATAGACTCGTTGAATACATCGCTGTAGCGTGCGTGCGCCCCGAAAACATCTAAGGGCATCAAAGACCTGTTATTGCCTCAAACTTCCATGGCTTGAGCGGCCAAGTCCTTCTAATAAGTCGGTGGAGTGTTACCTCCACATAGCTAGTTAGCGGGCGAGGTCTCGTTCGTTAATGGAATTAACTTGACAAATCGCTCCACCAACTAAGAACGGCCATGCACCACCACCCATAGAATCAAGAAAGAGCTCTCGGTCATCAATCTTTACTATGTCTGGACCTGGTAAGTTTTCCGTGTTAAGTCAAATTAAGCGGGAGGCTCCACTCCTGGTGGTGACCTTACGTGAATTCCTTTAAGTTTCGGCCTTGCGACCATACTCCCCGGAACCCAAAGACTTTGATTTCTCATAAGGTGCCGGGAGTCCTAAAAGCAACATCCGTTGATCCTCGGCTGGCATCGTTTATGGTTGAGACTAGGACGGTATCCGATCGTCTTGAGCCCCCCAACTTTTGTTCTTGATTAATGAAAACATCCTTGGCAAATGCTTTCCAGGTTGTTCGCTTTCATAAATCCAAGAATTTCACCTCCGACTATGAAATACGAATGCCCCGACTGGTCCCGATAATCATTACTCCGATCCCGAAGGCCAACACATTGGGATCGGGAATCCTGTGGTGTTATCCCATGCTATGATATGAGCATGGGGGGCAGAGTCCAAATTCCAACTAGAATGATATGAGCCCAATGAAGACCATGGATCAATAATCAAATCAAGGACTTGGTGGCCCATGACAAGAGTTAGACACAAGAAAGCCCAACAAGCTCTTAATTACATGGGGGCTATTTTGATAGAAGCAAGCCCAAGAATGAGACCAAATGGAATGGAGCCCTCATTGATGACCTATCTCATTCAACTAGAAGACCCATGATCATTTTCAAATGGGGGCGTGCTCTAGTTATGAGTCCACTTAGTTGTTTTATTTTAATTCAATAAGTGTAATGGGTTATGTGTGTGTCCAAATTGGCTAAGTGTTGCAAATGGGTCAAGGCCCACTTAAGTCCATGTTGTACACGAATTTGGGAGCTTAGTAGGAGGGAACTTTGGTTTGCATGCCAATAGTAACTCCTATAAGTTATTAGTTTGTTTATTGTTTTGTTAATTATGTGAGTTACACTTTTTAATATGAGAAGTAAAGTGTGGCAGCCACATAATGATGGTTATGAGAGAATCATAAACTCACCATTAGAGGCTGACTTAAGGAGGAATTAGTGAGTCATTTAGTGACATGATTAGGCTAATTATTGTGGGGGTTATGATCTCTTTTGGGAAGCCAAAAGTTGGCAGCCTAATACTCTATTTGTACACTCCATTTTCATGTTGAATAATAACTTGGATGTTGAATTTGGATTAAATCCATTTGTGAGGGAATTGTCTCTCTTTGGTTCTTGGTTGAGCCATCTTGTTCTTATCAAGAATCCACGATTCTTCTGGCGAACCTCACTTGGCTTATCAAAACTCTTGTTTTGTGGCGCCATCATCATTTTCTTACTCATCCATTTTCTTTCTTTCTTCACTTTAATCTTGGTTACAAAGTGTTACACGAATTTGTGTTAAAAATTCAACCAAAAAAGATCATCAAAGGCAACCTCATCATTTGGTTGTCATCAAGTGGTATCAGAGCTTAGGCTTTGGTTGAATTTTGAGTTTTGTTCTTCTTCTACCTTTCGCCTTTTCTTCTTTTTGCTATGTTGCGATTTGTAAATTTCGACTATGTGCAAGAACATAGGAAAGAGGTTGAAGAGTGGATCCGGCAAATGCATGAGAGGCGTGACAAGAGGGTGAGAGAGAACGAACAAAAGATGTTGAGAAAAGAGGAAAGAATGAAAACACAAATGGGAAGTTTTGAAGACCATGTGAAGAAGTTGGTGGAAGACTCCAACAAGAAAGAGAATGAGAAGAAAGAGAGAGAGAAAGAAAAACAAGAGAATGAGGCAAAAGCAAAAGAGAGTGAAAAGAAAAGTGATGATCAAAAGGAAAAGAAAAAGAGAGTGAAAAGAAGAATGATGAGCAAGAGAAAATAGTGAGGGAAAATAGTGAGCAAAAAGAGAGTTCTTTGGCAACAAAAAGTGAGGAGAAGAGGGCTTTGATTTCAAGACATCCCCAATGCATAATTTATTGCAAGGACTTTTGTTTAATTTCCAATGCTTCTAATGATCTCTCTTTACCTAGTGGTGTTGTAACTCTTTTGCGGAAATTTGGAGATTTCTATCCCAAAGGAAGTACCCGATGGTTGGGAAACTTTCAAGGACTCCAAAAGTCTCAATAAAGAATCTACTCATGCTTTACCTCCTATTGAAATATATTATGAACTTAAGTTTGATACAACCGATGTAATGGAAGAGTTCATCCCAAGGGAGGTACTCCATGTCTTGGGAACTTACATGGTTGCCCAAAAGTATGGATATCTTAACCAAGATTCGATAACATGCTTGGGATTGAAGTCATAAATTCGAGGACAAATTTTCTTAAAGAAGGAGGGTATGATATGAGCCATGGGGGCAACTCCAAATTCCAACAAGAATGATATGAGCCCAATGAAGACCATGGATCAAGAATCAAATCAGACTTGGTGGGCCCATGACAAGAAGTTAGACACAAGAAAGCCAACAAGCTCTTAATTACATGGGGGCTATTTGGATGGAACAAGCCCAAGAATGAGACGAAATGGAATGGAGCCCTCATTGATGACCTATCTCATTCAACTAGAAGACCCATGATCATTTACAAATGGGGCGTGCTCTAGTTATGAGTCCACTTAGTTGTTTTATTTTAATTGATAAGTGTAATGGGTTATGTGTGTGTGTCCAAATTGGCTAAGTGTTGCAAATGGGTCAAGCCCACTTAAGTCCATGTTGTACGAATTTGGGATCTTAGTAGGAGGAAACTTGGTTTTCATGCCGGTAGTAACTCCTATAAGTTATTAGTTTGTTTATTGTTTTGTTAATTATGTGGGAGTTACAACTTTTTTATTATGAAAGCAAAGTGTGGCAGCCACATAATGATGGTTATGAGAGAATAATAAACTCACCA
>CM061069.1:2969815-2979752 GCA_030762895.1 Sophora flavescens | reverse complement strand
GCCTTACTCCCTCCTGGCGGAAGTTTTGTTTCCACATGATGAGCAACTCCAACTTCATCACCATTCGGTGCATCATTTGTCTTGCAAAGCTTCGGAGTCGCTTCCATGTTAGGCTCTTCCTTCACATCTGGAGATTTTATATCGATCCTGCACACATGACTCTCAAAAGGAGGGTTGTTATATGAGTTAGTCAAATCAAAATCCACCCTACCTTCCTCTACATTCAGAGAGAGTTTGCCATTCTTTACGTCTATTATTGCTCCAGCTGTGGCCAAGAATGGCCTTCCAAGAATGATAGGGAATTTAGAATTCCCGTTCATATCCAATACCATGAAATCGGTAGGGATGAAAAATTTCCCTACCTTTACGGGAACATTCTCTAGTATTCCTAGAGGAGTTTTAGTTGAGCCATCCGCAAATTGTAAAGAGAATTTGGATGGACTCGATTCCTTGGTTCCTAACCTCTCGAAGATAGAAAGCAGCATCAAGCTCTCACTAGCCCCTAAGTCACATAAGGCTTAGTCTATTTTCACTTCTCCAATTGAGCAAGCAATAGAGAAACTACCTGGATCTTTTAGTTTAGGAGGCATATTAGTTTTTATCATGACATTGTGCTCCTCAATTAAGCTCTTAGTTTCTATTTCTACTTGCTTTCTCTTGACCAACCTTTGTGGGAAAGGTATTGGGGGTTGGTAAGGTGGTGGAGGGACATACTTTTGCTTTATCTCTTCATCTTCGCTCATGTCCTCCTCACATTTCACACATCCTTTTCAGCTACCCCAAGCTTATCATCCCTCAAGTATATGGCATTACAATGTTCATTGGGATTAACTTCGGGTTGTACCGGAAACGTACCCTTAGGTCTAGAATATGTGTTGGCTTGTTGGGCAATTTGAGTTTCTAACATCTTATTATGGATGGCTAAGTTATCTACCTTAGATGCTAACTCTTTTATTGCCTCATTGACTGCCCTACCTTGTTGCCTAAACTCTTCCTTTTGTTTTGTTTGAGTTTCAACAAAACTTTCCAAAAGAGACTCAAGTTTAGACTTTTGTACCTCAGGATACCCTGATATGGGTTTCCTATTACCTTGTCCTTCTTGGAACTCATGGTTCAGCGTGTTGTTGTAGTTCCCGTACGAGAGCTAAGGGCTGTTCTTCCTTCCTTGGTTGTAAGGATTTGGGGGAGCATAATTTGGCAACTTCGGGTTCGTGTCGTAGTAGTTGTGACAAGAGTTCACTTGTTCCCCCGAAGCGCCGGATCCATGAGCAATACCATGTGGGAATTCCATTATGTCATGTCCCTGCATTCCACAAATCTCACAAACAATGTTAGAAGCACCTATTGAACTCACATTAGCCCTTTCAAGCTGATCAAAGCGTTTGTTCAGTGAGTCAATTTTAGACATTATATGATATGTGCTATTCATTTCAATCTTACCCCCCGAAATCTTTTTCGGGTTATTACCTCTTTCTGAACCCCATTGGTGGTAGTTGGTGGCCACATTTTCAATGATGTTGAATGCCTCAGTCAGAGGCCTATTCATAAAGGCTCCACCAGCTGCGGAATCGAGTGACACCTTCGAGGAGTAATCCAATCCGTTGTAGAAGGTGTGCACTAACAACCACCTCTCGAGTCCATGATGTGGGCAAGACTCCAGCAATCCCTTGTAGCGATCCCAAGCTTCGGATAAGAATTCTCCGTCCTTTTGGAAGAAGCCGGTGATCTGGGCTCGTAGGTAAGCCGTCTTGGAGGGAGGGAAGAATTTCTCCAAGAATGCCTGCTCCAGTTGGTCCCAAGTTGACAAGGTATTAGCGGGCACTTGCTTCAGCCAAGCTTTTTCCTTTCCAGTAAGAGAGGAGGGGAACAACCTCAAACGAATAGCATCAATCGGGGCGCCTTGAATTCTAACTGCATCGGTGAACTCCAAGAATGTCTCCACGTGATCAGTCGGGTCCTCCGAGGGCAATCCTCCGAATTGATGTTGCCTAATCATGTTGATCAGCATAGGCGGTATAGTGTTTGTTCTCCGCCTCAATCTCTGGCCTAGCAATCCCAGTTCACAAACCCCTAGCATTTGGGGCTGCGTAGTCCTTCAATGATTTCGTATCCGGTAGATTCGCCATGAGTGGAATGTGAATCAACCTCTCTCTCTCTCTTTGTAGTCTCCTACGTCTATGAAAGGTCCTTTCGACTTGTGGGTCGACCTCACTAAGGTTTCCAAGACTTAGTGATCTTTGCATAAAAGAGAAAACACAAAGAGACAGATTCTAAAAAGAAAGAGAAAAAGAGATTGATGAAGATTTTTTTTAACAAAAAAAAACAATTAAAAATAAAAAGAAAAAGTCCAGAAAAACCAATTTAAAAATTAAATTGAGATTCGAGGAAGCACAATCCCCGGCAACGGCGCCAAAAACTTGATGTGTACGATCCGGCAAGTGTACCGGATTCGTCGCCAAGTAATAAAAGATATCGATCCCACAGAGACCGTGATCTCAAATCACAACTAATTATCAAATCGATAAAACTGGACTGTATAAAAAGGAGATTTCGAAATGGTTTTTATTTTTGAAATAAGAGATAACTTAGAAAATCAGATAGGGAATGCAATCAAGTAAACAGAAAGTAATCAATTTAGGGGTTTTCAAATTCAAAAGGAATTCCAAGGAATTGGGTTACCAACAAGATTGTTTATGTTACTAAATTGACTAATCCTTGTTAATTATCAAAATTGCCTTGAAGGCGAATTTATCCTCAAATAGTTGATGCTCCCTCTCGGGTTACAAAAACCGTGCCCGATTAAACCAACCCCTACTCTCGTGGTAGTTGAATTTAGATCGGACCCTTTAAGTTTTGTGACAATTCGTGAATCCTCGAAGGACCGGTTCTAACTCTCGTGATTTAAGTGCTAAGTCTGATTCTATAGATCCGACACCTAAGTTCACCGCTAGGTTCCTCCTTTGGGTATCTACGTCACGCAAATAAGCGGCCGCCGAATTTACGAGTAATTAAAACAATAGAAATCAGATCAAAAGCAAAATCGAAATTAACAAGAAATCGAAATCAATTCATAGCATGAAAACAGATCTTGGGCATAGACCCAATCCCTAGAAATAAAGCTACTACTCAAGCATTGTCATGATGGTGACAAGCTTGGTTAACAAAAACATGAAATAAAACCTAAGAGAAGAGAAGAAGAAGAGAGATCCTAAAATTTTACCTAAATGTAGCAGCCAAAAGTCTTCCTTAGTCTCTGCCTAGATGCCTTATTTATAGATTAGGGAAGTTTGAATCCCAATCAAACACAAATTCAGCTCAAATCAGTTTGTTTAGATCCAAATATTACGCGTCACGGCTAGGCCGTGACCAGTTCTGACTTTTGCCTTCTTTCTTTTCAGTTTTCCTCGATCATAGTCATGATGGGCATCACGTCTAAGCCGTGATGGGCTCTGTTTGGCTCAGTTTCTTCAGTTTTGAAGCCCCATCTTCATGCAAGCTCCATCATGGCTAATCTCGAGCATTTTATCCTTAATTCCTGCAAAACAACACCACAAAACCGCCTTACCCGTTCCAAGGTAAAAACTAACCAAAAATCAAATTAAAAATGCCTAAACTATATAAAAATGCATGCAAAATGATAAGCAAATATGAGGTGTAATCACACTCATTAGTGCCCAACACCAGATCGGCTGAAGGCTCATCGCAAGGGATCCTAGCGATGTTTTTGGTTTTTAAAAAATGTTGGCTTTCGATATTTGTCAATTTTGTGGGGTACTCGATGGTGTGGCGAGGTTATGGGTGAGTGGCTCCTCGACCTTGGTTGCTGATGGACGTGGTGTTAGGTGATGCCTTTCGGGGCGGAGTCAAAGCACCAAGAGATGGGTGTTCGTCCTGAAGTGACCTTGGAAGGGGTGTCCAACACCAGATCGGCTGAAGGCGCATTAGAAAGGATCCTGGCAATGTTTTTGGTTTTTTAAAATGTTAGCTTACTATATTTATAAATTTCGTGGGGTCTCGATGGTGTGGTGAGTCTGTGGGCGCGCGGCTACCCGACCTTGGCTGTGGATGGACGTGGTGTTGGGTGATGCCTTCCGTGGCGGAGCCGAAGTACCAAGAGACAGGTGTTCGTACTGAAGTGATCTTGGAAGGGGTGTCCAACACTAGGTCGGCTGAAGGCGCATTGGAAAGGATCCTCGCGATGTTATTGGTCAACCGATTGAAAAATTTTGGCTTCAGATATTGGTCGCTCCTGGCGATGCGGATGCGGTGCTTCTCGTTGCTTCCATGCGCTTGCTTGACGTTGGCAATGCGGGGCGTGGTTCATTCGGTTGTATTGTGTCTTGCAAACGTGATGGCGTGTGAGTGGTGGTCGGGATGTTTGTGCTGGCTGGCTCCGTGCTCGTGGTCATCGAACGGTCAGACAGAAATCCATGTCAGCTTCGCCTTGGCGTGTGTTGTGGTTCTGGTGTTGCCTACCCATTTGACGGTATTCAAGTGCCTAGTAAGACTCGGTCCATCTAGGCTTCCTTTGTGGGGTTTAGTGGATTTGAAAGTAGTACTAGTGTTTCGCTTGTGTTGTGTGTTGTACAGCTCACGTGGTCATTGGTATCTATTGTTCTCCTGGATGCGGTGCATGTGTCTAACATGGGCTCTTGATTGTGCCCCGTCGAATCCCTCGGAATATTATTGTTTGCCATGAACGACGCTTGCTATGGTTCCTAGGCATAGTTGTTGGTAGATGCTACCTGGTTGATCCTGCCAGTAGTCATATGCTTATCTCAAAGATTAAGCGTGTAAGTGTGAACTAATTCAAACTGTGAAACTGCGAATGGCTCATTAAATCAGTTATAGTTTGTTTGATGGTATCTACTACTCGGATAAATGTAGTAATCCTAGAGCTAATACGTGCAACAAACCCCGACTTCTGGAAGGGATGCATTTATTAGATAAAAGGTCGACGCAGGCTCTGCCTGTTGCTTTGGTGATTCATGATAACTCGTCCGATCGTACGGCCCTTGTGCCAGCGACGCATCATTCAAATTTCTTCCCTATCAACTTTCGATGGTAGGATAGTGGCCTACCATGGTGGTGACGGGTGATGGAGAATTAGGGTTCGATTCCGGAGAGGGAGCCTGAGAAACAGCTACCACATCCAAGGAAGGCAGCAGGCGCACCAATTACCCAATCCTGACACGGGGAGGTAGTGACAATAAATAACAATACCTGGCTCATTGAGTCTGGTAATTGGAATGAGTACAATCCAAATCCCTTAACGAGGATCCATTGGAGGGCAAGTCTAGTGCCAGCAGCCACGGTAATTCCAGCTCCAATAGCGTATATTTAAGTTGTTGCAGTTAAAAAGCTTGTAGTTGGACCTTGGGTTGGGTCGATCGGTCCGCCTCTGGTGTGCACCGGTCGGCTCGTCCCTTCTGCCGGTGATGCGCTCCTGGCCTTAACTGGACGAGTTGTGCCTTCGGCGCTGTTACTTTGAAGAAATTAGAGTGCTCAAAGCAAGCCTACGCTCTGTGATGACAACCAAATGATGAGGTTGCCTTTGATGATCTTTTTTGGTTGAATTTTTAACACAAATTCGTGTAACACTTTGTAACCAAGATTAAAGTGAAGAAAGAAAGAAAATGGATGAGTAAGAAAATGATGATGGCGCCACAAAACAAGAGTTTTGATAAGCCAAGTGAGGTTCGCCAGAAGAATCGTGGATTCTTGATAAGAACAAGATGGCTCAACCAAGAACCAAAGAGAGACAATTCCCTCACAAATGGATTTAATCCAAATTCAACATCCAAGTTATTATTCAACATGAAAATGGAGTGTACAAATAGAGTATTAGGCTGCCAACTTTTTGGCTTCCAAAAGAGATCATAACCCCCACAATAATTAGCCTAATCATGTCACTAAATGACTCACTAATTCCCTCCTTAACTCAGCCTCTAATGGTGAGTTTATTATTCTCTCATAACCATCATTATGTGGCTGCCACACTTTACTTCTCATATTAAAAAGTGTAACTCCCACATAATTAACAAAACAATAAACAAACTAATAACTTATAGGAGTTACTATTGGCATGAAAACCAAAGTTTCCTCCTACTAAGATCCCAAATTCGTGTACAACATGGACTTAAGTGGGCTTGACCCATTTGCAACACTTAGCCAATTTGGACACACACACATAACCCATTACACTTATTGAATTAAAATAAAACAACTAAGTGGACTCATAACTAGAGCACGCCCCATTTGTAAATGATCATGGGTCTTCTAGTTGAATGAGATAGGTCATCAATGAGGGCTCCATTCCATTTGGTCTCATTCTTGGGCTTGCTTCTATCCAAATAGCCCCCATGTAATTAAGAGCTTGTTGGGCTTTCTTGTGTCTAACTCTTGTCATGGGCCCACCAAGTCCTTGATTTGATTCTTGATCCATGGTCTTCATTGGGCTCATATCATTCTTGTTGGAATTTGGAGTTGCCCCCCCATGGCTCATATCATACCCTCCTTCTTTAAGAAAATTTGTCCTCGAATTTATGACTTCAATCCCAAGCATGTTATCGAATCTTGTGTTAAGATATCCATGCTTTTGGGCAACCATGTAAGTTCCCAAGACATGGAGTACCTCCCTTGGGATGAACTCTTCCATTACATCGGTTGTATCAAACTTAAGTTCATAATATATTTCAATAGGAGGTAAAGCATGAGTAGATTCTTTATTGAGACTTTTGGAATCCTTGAAAGTTTCCCAACCATGGGGTACTTCCTTTGGGATGAAATCTCCAAATTTCTGCAAAAGAGTTACAACACCACTAGGTAAAGAGAGATCATTAGAAGCATTGGAAATTAAACAAAAGTCCTTGCAATAAATTATGCATTGGGGATGTCTTGAAATCAAAGCCCTCTTCTCCTCACTTTTTGTTGCCAAAGAACTCTCTTTTTGCTCACTATTTTTCTCACTATTTTTCTCTTGCTCATCATTCTTCTTTTCACTCTCTTTTTCTTTTTCCTTTTGATCATCACTTTTCTTTTCACTCTCTTTTGCTTTTGCCTCATTCTCTTGTTTTTCTTTCTCTCTCTCTTTCTTCTCATTCTCTTTCTTGTTGGAGTCTTCCACCAACTTCTTCACATGGTCTTCAAAACTTCCCATTTGTGTTTTCATTCTTTCCTCTTTTCTCAACATCTTTTGTTCGTTCTCTCTCACCCTCTTGTCACGCCTCTCATGCATTTGCCGGATCCACTCTTCAACCTCTTTCCTATGTTCTTGCACATAGTCGAAATTTACAAATCGCAACATAGCAAAAAGAAGAAAAGGCGAAAGGTAGAAGAAGAACAAAACTCAAAATTCAACCAAAGCCTAAGCTCTGATACCACTTGATGACAACCAAATGATGAGGTTGCCTTTGATGATCTTTTTTGGTTGAATTTTTAACACAAATTCGTGTAACACTTTGTAACCAAGATTAAAGTGAAGAAAGAAAGAAAATGGATGAGTAAGAAAATGATGATGGCGCCACAAAACAAGAGTTTTGATAAGCCAAGTGAGGTTCGCCAGAAGAATCGTGGATTCTTGATAAGAACAAGATGGCTCAACCAAGAACCAAAGAGAGACAATTCCCTCACAAATGGATTTAATCCAAATTCAACATCCAAGTTATTATTCAACATGAAAATGGAGTGTACAAATAGAGTATTAGGCTGCCAACTTTTTGGCTTCCAAAAGAGATCATAACCCCCACAATAATTAGCCTAATCATGTCACTAAATGACTCACTAATTCCCTCCTTAAGTCAGCCTCTAATGGTGAGTTTATGATTCTCTCATAACCATCATTATGTGGCTGCCACACTTTACTTCTCATATTAAAAAGTGTAACTCCCACATAATTAACAAAACAATAAACAAACTAATAACTTATAGGAGTTACTATTGGCATGCAAACCAAAGTTCCCTCCTACTAAGCTCCCAAATTCGTGTACAACATGGACTTAAGTGGGCTTGACCCATTTGCAACACTTAGCCAATTTGGACACACACACATAACCCATTACACTTATTGAATTAAAATAAAACAACTAAGTGGACTCATAACTAGAGCACGCCCCATTTGAAAATGATCATGGGTCTTCTAGTTGAATGAGATAGGTCATCAATGAGGGCTCCATTCCATTTGGTCTCATTCTTGGGCTTGCTTCTATCAAAATAGCCCCCATGTAATTAAGAGCTTGTTGGGCTTTCTTGTGTCTAACTCTTGTCATGGGCCCACCAAGTCCTTGATTTGATTATTGATCCATGGTCTTCATTGGGCTCATATCATTCTAGTTGGAATTTGGACTTGCCCCCCCATGGCTCATATCATAGCATGGGATAACACCACAGGAATCTGATCCTATTGTGTAGCCCGTCGGGAACGGAGTAATGATTATCAGGGACAGTCGGGGGCATTCGTATTTCATAGTCAGAGGTGAAATTCTTGGATTTATGAAAGACGAACAACTGTGAAAGCATTTGCCAAGGATGTTTTCATTAATCAAGAACAAAAGTTGGGGGCTCGAAGACGATCAGATACCGTCCTAGTCTCAACCATAAACGATGCCGACCAGGGATCAGCGGATGTTGCTTTTAGGACTCCGCTGGCACCTTATGAGAAATCAAAGTCTTTGGGTTCCGGGGGGAGTATGGTCGCAAGGCTGAAACTTAAAGGAATTCACGGAAGGTCACCACCAGGAGTGGAGCCTGCCGCTTAATTTGACTTAACACGGGAAAACTTACCAGGTCCAGACATAGTAAAGATTGACAGACTGAGAGCTCTTTCTTGATTCTATGGGTGGTGGTGCATGGCCGTTCTTAGTTGGTGGAGCGATTTGTCTGGTTAATTCCATTAACGAACGAGACCTCAGCCTGCTAACTAGCTATGTGGAGGTAACACTCTACAGCCAGCTTATTAGAAGGACTTGGCCGCTCAAGCCATGGAAGTTTGAGGCAATAACAGGTCTTTGATGCCCTTAGATGTTCTGGGCCGCACGCACGCTACACTGATGTATTCAACGAGTCTATAGCCTTGGCCGACAGGCCCGGGTAATCTTTGAAATTTCATCGTGATGGGGATAGATCATTGAAATTGTTGGTCTACAACGAGGAACTCCTAGTAAGCGCGAGTCATCAGCTCGCGTTGACTACGCCCCTGCCCTTTGTACACACCACCCATCGTTCCTACCGATTGAATGGTCCGGAGAAGTGTTCGGATTGCGGCGACGTGGATGGTTCGCTACCGGCGACGTTGTGAGAAGTCCACTGAACCTTATCATTTAGAGGAAGAAGAAGTCGTAACAAGGTTTCCGTAGGTGAACCTGCGGAAGGATCATTGTCGAATCCTCACAAAGGGGCGAATGTTGGCTTCCCGTGAGCGATGCCTCACAGTTGGCTGAAAATTGAGTCCGTGGTGGAATACGCCGTGATGGATGGTGGTTGAGTAAAAGCTCGAGACCGACCGTGTGTGTCACCCCTACCGGATTTGGGACTCTTTGACCCATGAGCAGCCGTTGGCTGCCCACAACGGGACCTCAGGTCAGGCGGGGCTACCCGTTGAGTTTAAGCATATCAATAAGCGGTGTAAAAGAAACTAACAAGGATTCCCTTAGTAACGGCGAGCGAACCGGGAAGAGCCCACCATGAGAATCGGTCGCCCAAGCGTCCTCGGTGGCGGACCGGGCCCAAGTCCCCTGGAAATGGGCGTCGGAGAGGGTGAAAGCCCCGTCGTGCTCGGACCCTGTTGCACCACAGGCGATGTCGGCGAGTAGGGTTGTTTGGGAATGCAGCCCCAATCGGGTGGTAAATTCCATCCAAGGCTAAATACTGGCGAGAGACCGATAGCGAACAAGTACCACGAGGGAAAGATGAAAAGTACTTTGAAAAGAGAGTCAAATAG
>CM061069.1:2944815-2964815 GCA_030762895.1 Sophora flavescens | reverse complement strand
ATGTGCCTCAGTCGGATGTGGAACAACGAGAGCCGGTCTGGCAATTGACTCGGGGCATTGATCGACGCGAATTGTGATGGTGGCCCAAGCCCGTGCTGTTGGCATGCTCATGGAGACGTCATCATCGCGATTGTGGATGGCAGCACTCGCCTGCTCAGCATGCTTCGGCACCTGCGTGCTCTGGGTGTCGGCCTGTGGGCTCCCCTTTCGACCCATATTGAAACACGGACCAAGGAGTCTGACAAATGTGCGAGCCAGCAGGCGAGTAAACCCATAAGGCACAAGGAAGCTAATTGGTGGGATCCCCTTGTGGGTTGCACCGCCGACCGACCCTGATCTTCTGTGAAGGGTTCGAGTGAGAGCATACCTGTCGGGACCCGAAAGATGGTGAACTATGCCTGAGCGGGGCGAAGCCAGAGGAAACTCTGGTGGAGGTCCGCAGCGATACAGACGTGCAAAATGTTCGTCTGACTTGGGTATAGGGGCGAAAGACTAATCGAACCGTCTAGTAGCTGGTTCCCTCCGAAATTTTCCTCTGGATACCTGGAGCCCGCTGGCGAGTTCTATCGGGTAAAGCCAATGACTAGAGGCATCGGGGGCGAACGCCCTCTACCTATTCTCAAACTTTAAATAGGTAGGGCGGTGTGGCTGCTCCGTTGAGCCGTGCCACGGAATCCAGAGCTCCAAGTAGGCCATTTTTGGTAAGCAGAACTGGCGATGCGGGATGAACCGAAAGCTAGGTTACGGTGCGGAACTGCACGCTAGCCTAGACCCCACAAAGGGTGTTGGTCTATTAAGACAACATGACGGTGGTCATGGAAGTCGAAATCCGGTAAGGAGTGTGTAACAACTTACCTGCTGAATCAACTAGCCCCGAAAATGGATGGCGCTGAAGCGCGTGACCTATATCCGGTCGTCGGGGCAAGGTCCAGGTCCCGATGAGTAGGAGGGCGTGACGGTAGCCACAAAACCCGGGGCAGAATCCGTGCCCCACAGGCATGTACCGTTGGTGAACCCCGCGGGGCCGATGAGCCTCGTGGGACGCCCTTGAGCGCAATTCCCACCTTGGGGCGCGAGTAGAATCCTTTCCAGATGACTTAAATATGCGATGGGGTATTGTAAGTGGCAAAGTGGCCTTGCTGCCATGATCCACCGAGATTCAGCCCCAGCCGCTTCGATTCGTCCCTCCCCTCGCCCCACCCTTGGTTTGGCCCAAGTCACCGAGGGGTTATTAGGATCGTGACTCAAGCGGTTGGTGGGTTGACAACAAGTGTCGCGAGAAGCCAAGGAGCAGGGGACGATTGTCCGAGTGCACGTGAACGGGTCAAGAAGCCCGATCTGGTGACGTGTGGCTCAGCCCTGGGTGCACGTGGGAAAGTCCGGGAGCCCGATCGTGGGTCACGCGACCGAGCTGGTGAGGCAACGAACCCAAGGAGCAAGGGTCGAGTTAACGAGTCCTGGTGCGGAAATCTCGGTTCCCGGTGCAAGGGGTCGGTTCATGATGCTCGATATGGCTCATTCGGTGCGTAGTCCTGGTGCATCGGGCGCAGGTCCCCGGTACACGTGATGCCTGATCAGGCTCGATCGGTGCGGTCAGGAACCAAGGATGCATGGGTCTGGTGCACAGGGTACATGTCCCCGGTGTGGTTGAAAAATCTCCACCTTCATGAAATGCCACGAGACATTGGAGGAACCTTCGAGATAACATTCTTAGCATGCCTGCAAAAAACAGCTCAAAATTCAATTTGTAGCTTAGTTTCCTTGTATCCAAATTGTCGCATATCCCTGATTTCGGTTGAAAAATCTTGAAAAATCACCACCTTCATGAAATTCCATGAAACTTGGTGGAAACCTTAGGAATATTATAAGTATGGTGGCTGCAAAAAATCAGCTCAAAATTTGATGGCTAGACCCATTTTCCATTTTTTGGGAATTGTTTCGGTTTTCCACTTTGAAAATTGATAAAAAAATGGTAAGATGAAAAATTCTGTAAATTTTTCATCCCCTAACTCCCATTTTTATAAGCATCCCTTCAAAAAATAAGGCCAAAATTCGACCTCTAGCTTAAAAAAAAGAGTATGTATCCCCATTAAAAAGGATGTCTTATGCTGGAAAATCATGAAAAATCTGACCTTCATGAAATGTGACGAAACTTGGTGGAAACCTTGGGAATATTATAAGTATGGTTCCTGCAACAAATCAACTCAAATTTCGATGGCTAGACCCATTTTCCATTTTTTGGGAATTGTTTCGGTTTTCCACTTTGAAAATTGATAAAAAAAATTGGTAAGGTGAAAAATTATGTAAATTTTTCGTTCCCTAGCTCCCATTTTTATAAGCATCCCTGCAAAAAATAAGGCCAAAATTCGACCTCTAGCTTGGAAAAAAAGAGTATGTCTCCCCAGCAAAAAGGACGTCTTATGCTGGAAAATCATGAAAAATCACCACCTTCATGAAATGTCACGAAACTTGGTGGGAACCTTGGGAATACTATAAGTATGGTGCCTGCAAAAAGTCAGCTCAAAATTCGATGTCTAGATCCTTTTCCATTTTTTGGGAATTGTTTTGGTTTTCTACTTTGAAAATTGATAAAAAAAAATGGTAAGGTGAAAAATTCTGTAAATTTTTTGTCCCCTAGCTCCCATTTTTATAAGCATCCCTACAAAAAATAAGGCCAAAATTCGACCTCTAGTTTGGAAAAAAAGAGTATGTCTCCCCAGTAAAAAGGATGTCTTGTGCTGGAAAATGGGTCTTTGCATATTATGCTATTATAGGGGGGTGGGGGGCGGGGGGGGGGGCCAGTTGCCTGGCTATTATATATATTATATAAAGTAGTAGTAGTAGTAGTTGTTATCTCAGTGACATCTAACTCCAACCACCGCTTAGATCGGCCTCGGTGGTGCACGTGATGCCCGTCTGGCTCGGTGCGTTGCGGAAAGGAACCAAGGAGCGAAGGAATGGTACACGGGCATGGGTCCCCAGGTGCCGGATTCTGACTTGGCCCGTTCTGGTGCACCAGATTCTTGACTTGGCCCTGTCTGGTGCACGATTCCGACTCATTCGACTCCGATGCAGTGCACGGTTCGAGGGTTTGGCTCGGTCTAGTGTCCCTGATTCCTGACTTGGCTCGGTTTGGTGCACAGATTCATGATTTGGCTCGGTGTGGTGCACCAGATTCCTAACAGCTCGATCTAGTGCACTAGTCGATGCACACGATTCATGGTTTGGCTCAAAATGCGGTTCACCAGATTCATGACTTGATCCGGTGTGGTGCACAGATTCATGATTTGGCTAGGTGTGGTGCACCAGATTCTAGACTTGGATCGGTTTTGTGCACCAGAATCCTTATTTGGCTTTGTGTGGTGCACCAGATTCATGACTTAGTGCGGTCTGAAACCGTGCCTGGTGCACACGATTCCTGGTTTGGCTAAATGCGGTGCATCAGTTCATGACTTGATCCGGTGAGATGCACCAGATTCATGATTTTGCTCGATGTGGTGCACCATATTCCAGACTTGGCTCGGTCTAGTGCACCAGATTCATGACTTGGCTCGGTCTGCTGCACCAGATTCCTGACTTGGCTCGGTGTGGTGCACCAGATAACTGGTTTGGCACGGTGTGGTGCACCAGATTCCTGACTTGGCTCGATGTGGTTCACCAGATTCATGACTTGGCTCAGGGTGGTGCACCATATTCCTTACTTGGCTCGGTGTGGTGCCCCAGATTCATGACTTGGCTCGGTGTGGTGCACTAAATTCCATACTTGGCGCGGTATGGTGCACAAGATTCCTGACTTGGCTCTTTGTGGTGCACCAGATTCGTGACTGGGCTCGATCTGGTGCACCAGATTCCTGACTTGGCTCGGTCTGGTGCTCCAGATTCCTGACTTGGCTCGGTCTGGTGCTCCAGATTCCTGACTTGGCTCCGCGTGGTGCACCAGATTCATGATTTGGATCGGTGTGGTGTACCATATTCTAGAGTCGGCTCGGTCTGGTGCTCCATATTCCTGATTTGGCTCGGTGTGGTGCACTAGATTCATGACTTGGTGCGGTCTAGAGTACCAGTCTGGTGCACTTGATTCATGGTTTGGCTACATCTTGTTGATATGATCCAGGGGGCAAGTCAACTTTTCAACGAGAATAATATGAGCCCAATAGAACCCATCATGGATCAAGATGCCACTCAAGGACTTGGTGGGCCCATGACAAGAGCTAGGACCAAAAGCCCCAACGCTAAATCAAATGGTGGTTCTCTTAATGGACACAAGCCCAAGTGCACATGCTAGTGATGAAGACAATGAGGCCAAGATAATCACTTTGCTCATCCAAGCCCAAGAAGCATGAGGAGGGCATGCAAGTCCACATAATTAGGGAGTGAATCTTTGGCATTGAATTGTATTTATTATGGGAGGATTACACTTTTAATGTGAGAAACAAGTGTAATCACAAAATAATTTGGGAGTGATTCTTTGGCATTAAATTGTATTGATTATGGGAGGATTACACTTTTAATATGAGAAACAAGTGTAATCACCACATAATTCAGGGGGGGGGGATAAAAAGTCAAGATGAGTGATTTTAGGCCAATTAACGAGTGATCTTAGGCCATATCTCTATATGTAAGACGCCCTAAACACATGAATGACAATTTGGGTGTTATTTTGGATTGAAATCCATTTGTGAGAATTTTGTTCTCCTAGGTTCTTCGTTGAGCCATCTTGTTCTTATCAAGAATCCAAGATTCTTGTGGCGAACTTCCTTGGCTTATCAAACTCTTTGTTTGTGGCGCCATACCATCTCTATTCTCCATCCATTTGTTTCTTTTCTTCCCTTTATTTTAATCTCAAAATTGTTCCTCAAATTAATTGTTAAAATTCAACCAAAAAACGATCATCAAAGGCAACCTCACCATTTGGTTGTCATCAAGTGGTATCAAAGCTTAGGCTTTGGTTGAATTTTGAGTTTGTTCTTCATCTTCTACCTTTCTTCTTTTCTTCTTCTAAACCCAAAAACTATCAAAAAAAAATACACTTTGATCCTATTTGTGAAGGGAAAATTTCGTGGTTGTTGTTCTTGCTCAAAAAAAAAAAAGTTTGCAAGTACGATTCTCTTCTTCAAAGTTTGAAAAAAAAATATTGCGTAAATTATAAGAAAAAAAATTGTGCATGAAATCTTGAGAAAAAGATAAGAGAAAAGTCTATTTGAGCAATTTGTGTTCTAAAAAAAAAATTTATTTCCCTTCTTCCTTTGTTCTTATTTCCCATAACTTTACTTTTCTAGCCTTTCTTTTTATTCCTTTGTTTTTTTTTTTTGATAAGTTTTGTGATTTTTGTTACTTGATTTTTGGATTTTTGTGTGGATTGTGTTTGACTCCTCTAAGGCCTAAAAGAGAACAATTGAGTGGAAACATTAGCATGGGATAACACCACAGGATTATGATCCTATTGTGTTGGCCTTCGGGATCGGAGTAATGATTAACAGGGACACTCGGGGGCATTACGTATTTCATAGTCGGAGATGAAATTCTTGGATTTATGAAAGACGAACAACTGTGGAAAGCATTTGCCAAGGATGTTTTCATTAATCAAGAATGAAAGTTGGGGGCTCGAAGACGATCGAGATACCGTCCTAGTCTCAACCATAAATGATGCCGACCGGGGATCGGCGGATGTTGCTTTTAGGACTCCGCTTGCACCTTCGAGAAATCAAAGTCTTTGGGTTCAGGGGAGTATGGTCGCAAGGCTGAAACATAAAGGAATTGGCGGAACGGCACCACCGGGAGTGGAGCCTGCGGCTTAATTTGACTCAACACGGGAAACTTACCAGGTCCGGACATAGTAAGGATTGATGGTGAGAGCTCTTTCTTGTTTCTATGGGTGGTGGTGCATGGCCATTCTTAGTTGGTGGAGCGATTTGTTTGGTTAATTCCATTAACGAAGCGACACCTCGGCCTGCTAACTAGCTATGTGAAGGTAACCCTTCACGGCCAGCTTCTTAGAGGAATATGGCGCTCGAGGCCACGGAAGTTTGAGGCAATAACAGGTTAGTGATGCCCTAAGATGTTTTAGGTCGCACGCGCGCATCTACGCGATGTATTCAACGAGTCTATAGCCTTGGCCGACAGGCCCGGGTAATCTTTGACATTTCATCATGATGGGGATAGATCATTGCAATTGTTGGTCTTCAACGAGGAATTCCTAGTAAGTGCGAGTCATCAGCTCGCGTTGACTATGTCCCTGCCTTTTTTACACACCGCCAGTCGCTCCTACCGATTGAATGGTTCGGTGAAGTGTTTGGATTGCGGTGGCGTGGGCGGTTGGCTGCGGCGGCGTTGTGAAGTCCATTGAACCTTATCATTTAGAGGAAGGAGAAGTCGTAACAAGGTTTTCGTAGGTGAACCTGCGGAAGGATCATTGTCGAATCCTCACAAAGCAGTGCGACCCGTGAATTTGTTGGACTCCTTGGGTGCGGCTTGAGGTGAATGGCGCATCGGTCCCCCTAGTGTTGGGAGGTACCCTCCTCGTACGGGCCCATCCTAGCCCATTAACCAAACCCCGACACCGAATGTGCCAAGGAAATCGAGATTGTCTAGTACGTCCCCCGTCGGCACCGGAGACGGTGCTTGTGTGGTGGCGTTGCTATACGTGTATCCAAAACACCCTCGGTAACGGATATCTCGGCTCTTGCATCGACGAAGAACGTAGCGAAATGCGATACTTGGAGTGAATTGCAGAATCCCATGAACCATCGAGTCTTTGAATGCAAGTTGCGCCCGAAGCCATTAGGCCGAGGGCACGCCTGCCTGGGTGTCGCACATCTTTGCCCCAATGCCTCAGCCCTGTTTCCAGGCATAGTAAAGGGGGGAATGTTGGCTTCCCGTGAGCGTTGCCTCACGGTTGGCAGAAAATTGAGTCTGTGGTGGAGTGCGCCGCGATGGATGGTGGTTGAGTAAAAGCTCGAGACCGACCGTGTGTGTCACCCCTACCGGATTTGGGACTCTTTGACCCATGAGCGGCCGTTGGCTGCCCACCACGGGACCTCAGATCAGGCGGGGCTACCCGCTGAGTTTAGGCATATCAATAAGCGGAGGAAAAGAAACTAACAAGGATTCCCTTAGTAACGACGAGTGAACTGGGAAGAGCCCACCATGAGAATCGGTCGCCATCAACGTCTGAATTGTAGTCTGGAGAAGCGTCCTCAGTGGTGGACCGAGCCCAAGTCCCCTAGAAGGGGACGCGGAGAGGGTGAAAGTCCCGTCGTGCCCGGACCCTGACGCACCTCGAGGAGCTGTCGACGAGTCGGGTTGTTTGGGAATGCAGCCCCAATCGGGCGGTAAATTCCGTCCAAGGCTAAATACTGGCGAGAGATCGGTAGCGAATAAGTACCGCGAGGAAAGATGAAAAGGACTTTAAAAAGAGAGTCAAAGAGTGCTTGAAATTGTCGGGAGGGAAGCGGATGAGGGCCGGCGATATGCCTCAGTCGGATGTGGAACGGAGAGACCCGATCTGCCAATCGACTTGGGGCATTGGCCGTCACGGTGTGAAGGTGGCCCAAGCCGTGCGGTTGGCATGCTCGTGGAGACGTCATCATTGCGATTGTGGATGGCAGCACGCGGCAGGCTCGGCGTGCTTAGGCACCTACGTGCTCCGGGCGTCGTCCTGTGGGCTCCCCATTCGGCCCGTCTTGAAACACGGACCAAGGAGTCTGACATGTGTGCAAGCCGGTGAGGCGAGAAAAACCGTAAGGCACAAGGAAGCTGATTGGTGGGATACCCTTGTGGGTTGCACAACCGACCGACCCTGAACTTCTGTGAAGTGTTCGATTCATAGAAAACCTGTCGGGATCCGAAAGATGTTGAACTATGTCCGGCGGGGGTGTAGCCAGAGGAAACTCTGGTGGAGGCCCGCAGCGATACTGACGTGCATATCGTTCGTCAGACTTGGGTATAGGGGTGAAAGACTAATCGAACCGTCTTGTAGCTGGTTCCCTCAGAAGTTTCATTCAGGATAGCTGGAGCCCGCGGGCGAGTTCTATCTGGTAAAGCCAATGACTAGAGGCATCGGGGGTGCAACGCCCTCAACCTATTCTCAAACTTTAAATAGGTAGGACGGTGCGGCTGCTCCGTTGAGCCGTGCCACGGAATCGAGAGCTCCAAGTGGGCCATTTTTGGTAAGTAGAAGCCGCGATGCGGGATGAGCCGGGAAGCCGGGTTACGGTGCCCAAATGCGCGCTAACCTAGACCCCACTAAGGGTGTTGGTCAAATAAGACAACGGGGCGGTGGTCATGGAAGTCAAAATCCGCTAAGGAGTGTGTAACAACTCACTGCCCGAATCAACTAGCCCCGAAAATTGATGGCGCTGAAGCGCGCGACCTATACCGGCCGTTGGGGAAAGGACCATGCCCCAATGATTAGGAGGGCGTGACGGTCGCCGTAAAACCCGGGCGTGAGCCACGGACGGAGCGGTCGTCGATGCAGATCTTGGTGGTAGTAGCAAATATTCAAATTAGAACTTTGAAGACCGAAGAGGGAAAGGTTCCATGTGAACGGCACTTGCACATGGGTTAGTTGATCCTAAGGGGCGGGGAAGCCCGTCTTATAGCGCTACGAGCACGCACTCCGAAAGGGAATCGGGTTAAAACTCCCTGAACCGGGACATGGCGGACTGCAACGTTAGGGGAGTGCAGGAAATAGTTATCTTTTCTGTTTAACAGTCTGCCCACCCTGGAAACGGCTCAGGCGGAGGTAGGGTCCAGCGGCTGGAAGAGCACAGCATGTCACGTCGTTAACCGCATCAGGTCTCCAAGGTGAACAGCCTCTGGTCGATGGAACAATGTAGGCAAGGGAAGTCGACAAAATGGAACCGTAACCTCGGGAAAAGGATTGGCTTTGAGGAAGTGGCACGGGGGTCCCGATCCCGAACCCGTCGATTGTCGGTGGATCGCTCGAGCTGCTCCGCGACCAAAAGCTGGTCGCGTGTGCCCGATCGGGGCCGGATTGGGAATGGGCCCTTCGGGGCCTCTTCCACGGCGTCGAACGATCGACTCGGAAGAACTGGTGCGAGATAAGGGGAATCCGATTGTTTAATTAAAACAAAGCATTGCGATGGTCCATGCGATTGTTGACGCAATGTGATTTACGCCTGCGCTCCGAATGTCAAAGTGAAGAAATTCAACCAGCGGGTAAACTGTGGGAGTAACTATGACTCTCTTAAGGTAGCCAAATGCCTCGTCATCTAATTAGTGACGCGCGTGAATCGATTAACGAGATTCCCATTGTCCCATCTACTATCCGGCGGAAACCACAACCAAGGGAACGGGCTTGGCGGAATCGGCGGGAAAGAAGACCTGTTGAGCTTGACTCTAGTCCGACTTTGTTGAACAAAAGGGTGAAAGCTTCGTTTGATTCCGATTTCAGTATGAATACGAACCGTGAAAGAGTGGTCTATTGATCCTTTAGTCCTTCGAATTTGAAGCTAGAGGTGTCGGAAAAGTTACCACGGGGATAAGCGGCTTGTGGCGAGACAAGCGTTCATAGCGACATAGCTTTTTGATCCTTCGATGTCGGCTCTTCCTATCATTGTGAAGCGAGAATTCACCAAGTGTTGGATTGTTCACCCACCAATAGGGAACGTGGTAGGTTTAGATCATCGTGAGACAGGTTAGTTTTACCCTACGATGACACTATCGCAATAGTAATTCAACCTAGTACGAGAGGAACCGTTGATACGCATAATTGGTCATCGCGCTTGGTTGAAAAGCTAGTGGCATGAAGCTCTAGTGCATTAGATTATGGTGAACGCCTCTAAGTGTGAATCCAGGGCTAGAAGGGATGCGTGCGCCCGTCGCTCGTTCTTGAGACCAGTAGTAGGGGCCTAGGCCCCCACAAGCACGTGCCGTTGGTGAACCCGGGGGCCGATGAGCCTCGTGGTACGCCTTGAGCGCAATTCCCCAGGCGGCGGGTAAAATCCTTTGCAGATGACTTAAATACGCGGCGGGGTATTGTAAGTGGCAAAGTGGCGTTGCTACCACGATCCACCGAGATTCAGCCCCAGCCCCAGCCGCCGATTCGTCCTCCCCTCGCCCCACCCTTGGTTTTGGCCCAAGTCACCGAGGGGTAAATGGGGCCGTGACTCAAGCGGTTGGCGGGTTGCCAACAAGTGTCGCGATAAGCCAAGGAAGCGAGGGGGCGATTGTCCGAGTGCACGTGAAGCGGGTCAAGACGCCCGTCCGGTGATGTGTGGCTCGGCCACGGGTGCACGTGGGAAAGTCAGGGATCCCGGCCGTGGGTCACGCGGGGAGCCGGTGAGGCAAGGAACCCAAGGAGCAAGGGTTGAGTCAGCGAGTCCCGGTGTGGAAATCCCGATTCCGGGGGCAAGTGGTCGGTTCGGATGCTCGATATGGCTCATTCGGTGTGTAGTCCTGGTGCATCGGGAGCAGGTCCCTGGTTCACATGATGCCCGATCGGGGCTCGGTCGGTGTGGTCGGGAACTAAGGATGCATGGGTCTAGTTGCCGGGTACATGTCCCCGGTGTGGTTGAAAAATCATGAAAAATATCCACGTTCATGAAATACCACGAGACATTGGAGGAACCTTCGGGATAACATTCTTAGCGTGCCTACAAAAAAACAGCTCAAAATTCAATTTGTAGCTTAGTTTCCTTGTATCCAAATTGTCGCATATCCCTGATTTCGGTTGAAAAATCATGAAAAATCACCACCTTCATGAAATTCCACGAAACTTGGTGGAAACCTTGGGAATATTATAAGTATGGTGCCTGCAAAAAATCAGCTCAAAATTCGATGGCTAGACCCATTTTCCATTTTTTGGGAATTGTTTCGGTTTTCCACTTTGAAAATTGATAAAAAAAAAATGGTAAGATGAAAAATTCTGTAAATTTTTCGTCTCCTAGCTACCATTTTTATAAGCATCCCTGTAAAAAAATAGGCCAAAATTCAACCTCTAGCTTGGAAAAAAAGAGTATGTCTCCCTAGCAAAAAGGATGTCTTGTGCTGGAAAATCATGAAAAATCACCACCTTCATGAAATGCCATGAAACTTGGTGGAAATCTTGGGAATATTATAAGTATGTTGCCTGCAAAAAATCAGCTCAAAATTCGATGGCTAGACCCATTTTCTATTTTTTGGGATTTGTTTTAGTTTTCCACTTTGAAAATTGATAAAACAAAAATGGTATGGTGAAAAATTATGTAACTTTTTCGTCCCCTAGATCCCATTTTTATAAGCATCCCTGCAAAAAATACGGCCAAAATTCAACCTCTAGCCTGGAAAAAAAGAGTATGTCTCCCCAGCAAAAAGGATGTCTTGTGCTGGAAAATGGGTCTTTGCATATTATGCTATTATAGGGGGGACCGGGAGGCGGCCGCGGGGAAAACTGTGGGCATCGGATTGGACCATTTTTGTGGGATTTTCCATGGTGTGTCTGTTGGTGTAAGCCCTAGAGGCCAGTGTATTTCTTAGACTTACATTTGTATCTTGCTATTATTTATATATATATATATATATATATATATATATATGATATGAGGCATTCTAGTTTATTGTGTTACTTGTTTAAACATAATAAAGTCCTTAGAATAGAAATTTCAGTTTAATAGAATATCAAGTATATGACTTGATCGTGAGACACTATTGAACAATAAAATCCTATTCTTAAATATCCGTAGTCAAGTATTTTATTAATAAGGACAATAATAATACATTGAGACTATTATGTGTGCAGACTGATGACCATATCTCACGGGTCATGGATATGAGATATCAAGTCGCACACATAGGAATACACATTAGAGTAATGATGTCTTGGATTGACCCACCCTGAGAACACTACCTGGAGCGTTGTGTGAGTGTCATAAGTAGTTCTCATAGTGACAATGATGTATGCAATCCTTCGACCTGACATCGCTACGATCCCTACATGAGGAGTCATGTGCTTTAATATCGTCAAACGTCATACTGTAATAGGATGATTATAAAGGCGGTCATTGGGCATACCACGAGCCATCGAGAGGATGTGAGTGACCTAGATGGAATTTATCCCTCCTACATAACAGGGAGTAATATCGTGGGCCCCACGATGGAGTGAGACTGTAAAATGCATGGCCGTGCTGAAACGAGTCAATATGAGATATTGACCTCCTTTGTTGTTAACTCTACTCGGGTATCAGGGAACATGATATTGAACCATTCAAGGGTGACACATTCCATGTCTTATGTTCAATATAGATATATGAACAAAGGGATAATAATGCACATGAATATTTGTCACAGAAAGGTTTCGTCAAATCACTGACTTTCTCACTACTTAGGTAGCAGTGATGTATTGCTAGATATCGCTCCTTTGTTTGTAATATTAAATGGGATTTAATATTACTACTAACGTTTGGGAACCTATAGGGTCAAACACATAAGAGCGGATTAAAAGAAGCATTAAAAGGAGAGTTGGACTTTTCTATTGGGCCTAGCGCATAGTACATGGGGCTTAGGTCAAACACCGCTCACTAACTCACTTAAGGAGGTGCTGCTATAAGTAGACCACTTAAGCTATTGTGCCTACACGGTTTTGTTTTACCCTAGCCGCACATAGAGAGTGATAGTGAGCAAGGTCTCGGTTTTGAAGCTAGCATTGTGAGGCGAAGACGCTCGGGTTCGTGGCGTTGGGCGTTCCACGGAATCTGCTCGTGTGGATACTTAGAGACATCGTTCGTGCGGTGTTTGTGATAGGCGATTTTAATCAACTGTCATCGCTTCAAGAGGTAAATCTTCTAACCATGAATCATGACCATTCGCAAGGATCGCCGATGGGAATTTTTCCGCTGCGTTATTTTTTTTATATATATACGCAAATTCCCATCAGTGGTATCGAGCCGCTTGCAAAACCATGATTACATTGCGTGGTTTACCTGTTATGTATGATAACATGTTTATAATGTGAATCCTTTTTCTGAAAATTGTTTTTCGAAAATCATTTGTGCCGTTTTCCGAAACCTTGCTTTGTAATTTTCGGATGTATATGATATATGCGTCTATTGCATGTTTATGTATATATGCGATATGTACATTGGTTCTGGAATCCTTATTATGTTCTGCGATGGCGTCAAGTGTTGATGTTAAACATGATCGGTTTCAGTTCTCTGTTTGGCGGCGTTAAGGGGTTTCAGACATGAAGAGTCATGATCTTGAGGCTGAGGTTCCAAGGGTTGAAACCCTAGCCGCCGTTCCTTGCAACGTGAAGTGTTCACGGGCAGCGGGACCCCCGTGCTACCTCTGCGTAGTGTGTTATTTGAAATTCAAATTTTTGAAATCTTTTGTATCACTTAATAATAATATTAATAATAATAAAAGAGGTATTATTATTGTTTGTTATTATTTGGGTTGTGATGCATGGTGGATGGTTATGGCCTTAGTCTTTTGGTTTATTTTGAAATATGACCTGCGTGCCGTGCCTTTCTCTTATATTCCATATGTATATTCTTTTCTCATCTCACTCCCCTCATATGTAAAATGAGGTTTCTGTTTATGTAATGTAATGATGGAGACAAGAAGACGTTATCCCGTGGGAGATCATGCTTGGAGAAGCTTGGACGCTCCTAGGTTTCAGTTTAGATTCTCTCATTGGCTTGGGAGAATCAATGCGTTAGGGGCCATAACCATATCACATTTATTTGCCTTATATATGTATGAGATGCGTGTATGTATGTAGTATGTTAAAAAGAGTTTAACTAATATATGTATGAGATGCATGTATGTAAATAGTAAGTTAAAGAGTTTAACAAATGATGAGATCAAATTTTAATCAAATCCCTCAAAAGGAAATATTAAGTCACTCTTAAAGGCCTTCCAATGCACGGCACTCGTCAAGACTATGATCGATTAAGTGTGGTTCCGCCAAAGCGGGGTACCTTTATCTATACTAGTAAGGCGCGATGGGACAAATGTAATGTTCATTTGCTATCCATTGGTGCGACTTAACTAAGCCAACTTCAATAGGATTGAAAGGCTTAGAGGCTTATAAGTTGGGCTTTAGTCCATGTGATGGATTAGAATAAGAGTTATTCACCCAACTGTCCAAGAGTTGCATGAGATGCAATCGGAAAGTGTTTCCTACCTATATAACCGAATTTTTGAGTGATCAGCCAAAGTGACTTAAAGCTAGGTGAAATATGGATCTTGGCCCACTAGAAAATCTTCCAGCGGGATTTTCGAATCAATGATGAGGTCATTGTTTTTGAGTAAAATAGTGGGGGCGTATTTAATTAAAGACCTTATTAAAAAACTTCATGGCATGATACTTATATTTTGCATATTTATTTCTGTATATTACCATGGCGTCAAACACATCAAGTAACTTTGTCATTGCGATCCAGTCTTTGAGAAGGATAAACTATCGGAACAAATTTTCTGGACTGAGTACGAAACTTGAGGATTGTCCTCAAACATGAGAAAAGGCTGTATGTTCTTGAGGAGCCTATTCACGAGGAGCCACAGACTTCAAATCCTCCTAGAAGTGACAGGGATGCTTATAAGAAGCATCGGGATGACGCCTATAGGCGTCGGCTGTCTTATGCTTGCTACCATGACTCGAGCTGCAAAAGCAACATGAGACCATGGAGGCCTACGATATGATCGTGCACCTCAAGCTGCTCTACTTAGAGCAAGCAAGGCATGAGCGGTTCGAAGTTTCGGAGCCCTTTTCTAGTGTAAATTGGCGAGAAGGAAGCCCTGTGAGTCCTCATGTACTCTAGATGATCGGGTACATTGAGAATCTCGAGAAGCCGGGATTTCCTTTAGGCCAAGAGTTGTGCCACCGACTTAGTTCCGCAATCGTTGCTCGAGAGCTATAGTCAGTTTGTCATGAACTATAATATGAATGATCTTGACAAACCTTTGCAAGAATTGTTGAGCATGTTGAGAGCTGCTGAACAAAATATTAACAAAGGAAAGGGAAGGCCATTTTGATGGTCAGGCTGGAAATAGCAAGAAGCAGCCCAAGAAGCCCAAGTACAAACAAAAGGGCAAGGGCAAGGCCATCAACAAGATCAAGCCCAGTACTTCGGCTTGAAGCTTTGTGGGTGGTGTGGCTAAGGAAGGAAATTGCTTCCACTGTGGTGGATAGGACATTGGAAGAGGAACGCCCAAAATATCCGGAAGAAATCAAGAAGAAGAAGCGAAGTGAGACTTCCACTTCAGGTGTGTTTGTTATAGTAGTCAATTTATCTACTTCCGCATCATGGGTATTAGATCTTGAATGTGGTTCTCACATTTGTACAAATGTGCGGGGATCTAAACAGGAGTAGGCCATTGGCAAAAGGCGAAGTCAACCTACGAGTTGGAAATGGAGCAAAGGTTGCTGCTTTAGGTGTAGGGACTTATGTATTGACTTTGCCCCTTGGGCTTACTATTGATTAGAGAACTGTTATTTTGTGCCTGCAATTAGCAGGAATATCATTTCCGTTTCTTGTTTGGAAAAGATTGGTTTTTCTTTTATAATAAAGAACAAAAGTTGTTCTATTTATTTGGATGATATTTTCTATGCTAGTGCACACATGTGTAATGGGTTTTATGCCCTTGATCTCGAAATGCCCATCTATAACATAAATACTAAAAGTTTCAAACCAAATGAGTTGAACCCGTATATTCTTTGGCATTGTCATTTAGGCCATATAAATGAGAAGCGCATTTCGAAGCTCCATAAAGATGGACTCTTGGACTCATTTGATTATGAATCATATGAGATATGTGAGTCTTGTTTATTGGGAAAGATGACTAAAGCTCCATTCACCGGAAAAGGTGAAAGAGCTAACGATCTTTTGGGTCTTATACATAGCGATGTATACGTACCCCTAAACACATTAGCTAGCGGTGGTTTTCAGTACTTCATCACATTCTTGATGATTTCAGTAGATATGGATTTGTGTATCTTATGAAACATAAATCGGAATCCTTTGAAAAGTTCAAGGAATTCAAAAATGAGGTACAAAACCAACTTGGTAAAAATATTAAAACTCTTCGATCAGATCGAGGTGGTGAATATTTGAGCCTCGAGTTTTGATGATCATCTGAGAGAGTGTGGAATTTTATCTTAACTCACTCCACCTTGTTGGACATGGTTCGGTCTATGATGAGTCATGCAAACCTTCCAAACTCTTTCTGGGGACATGCTCTATTAACAGCAGCTTTTACACTTACCTAGTGTTCCATCCAAAGCGGTAGAAAAGACACCATATGACATATGGGTAGTAGGCGACCACACATGTCTTTTATGAAGATTTGGGGTTGTGAAGCATATGTAAAGCGTCATGTTTCTAATAAGCTTGATCCTAAATCGATAAATGCTTCTTTGTGGGGTATCCCAAAGAAACCAAGGGATCTTGTTTCTATAATCCTTAGAAGGCAAAGAGTTTGTCCACGGATTGGTGTATTCCTAGAGCAGGAGTTTATCTCCATAGGAACCAGTGGGAGGAAGATAGAACTTGAAGAAATTAAATAATCACAGAGTAGTAACCTACCATTGGTAGAACAGGAGGCGACCTTCACAAAATCTTTGTGGAGGAACAACCTTCTCGGTAGTACAAGACCCACCATAGGTCTAACGAGGATACGTCACCCGGCTGAGAGATATGGATTTCTCATGACTCCACAAGGTGATGTATTGCTCATGGATCAAAGATGAGCTTTGTGACTTACCGGGGAGGCCATCACTCGCCCAGAATCGAGAAGTGGCTTGAGGCCATGAAATCGAGATGGATTCCATGTACACCAACCAGGTATGGACCTTGGTAGAGCCACACTGAAGGGGTAAAACCCATAGGGTGCAAGTGGGTTTTCAAAAAGAAAAGCCGACATGTATGGTAAAGTACATACCTTTAAGGCGCGATTGGTGGCTAAGGGTTTCAAGCAAATTCATGGTGTCGACTATGATGAGACCTTTTCACTGTTGCGATGCTTAAATCCGTAGGATCTTACTTGCTATCGCTGCATACCATGATTATGAGATATGGCGAGATGGATGTCAAAACTGCTTTCCTTAATGGAAAGCTTCTTGAGAGATGTGTACATGACACAACTGAAGGCTTTGACATTTCCGAGAGGATCTTAGGAAAGGTATGTAAATTGCAGCGATCAATCTATGGATTGAAGCAAGCTTCCAGAAGTTGGAACCTTCGTTTTGATGATGCTGTAAGACAGTACGGATTCATCAAAAATGAAGATGAACCTTGTGTCTACAAGAAGGTTAGTGGGAGCATTGTTTTTTTTTCTGGTGTTATATGTAGATGACATATTACTCATTGGAAATGACATCCCTACACTACAAAATGTGAAGACATGGTTAGGGAATTTCTTCTCTATGAAAGATTTGGGTGAAGCTACCTATGTATTGGGAATCAGGATCTATAGGGATAGATCGCTGAAATTGCTTGGCCTAAGTCAGAGTACATACATAGACAAAGTGTTAAGATGCTTTAACATGCATGAATCCAAGAAAGGACTCTTGCCTATGTCACATGGTATATGCCTATCAAAGGCACATTCCCCTTCCACTCAAGAAGAAAGGGATCGCATGAGTAAGATTCCATATGCATCCGCAATTGGATCTATCATGTATGCCATGTTATCTACTCGACTAGATGTATCGTATGCTTTAAGCATAACGACCAGGTACCAGTCTGATCCCGGTGAAAGTCACTGGTCTTCTATCAAGAACATCCTTAAGTACTTGAGAAGAACTAAGGATTCGTTCTTGGTATATGGAGGCGAGGAAGAGCTTGCTGTAATAGGTTACACCAATGCTAGCTTCCAGACCGATAAGGATGATTACAGATCGCAATCTGGTTATGTGTTCTGCCTGAATGGTGGGGCGCTGAGCTGGAAGAGTTCAAAACAGGAGACAGTCGCCGATTCTACTACAGAGGCTGAGTATATTGCCGCCTCCAATGCAGCAAAGGAGGCTGTTTGGATCAGGAAGTTCATTGCTGAGCTTGTAGCAGTTCCTAGTATTGTGGACCCCATTGATCTCTATTGTGATAACAATGGGGCCATTGCACAAGCTAAGGAACCTAGATCTCAGCGATCCAAACATATACTTAGACGCTTCCATCTCATTCGAGAGTTTATCAATAGAGGAGATGTGAAAATATGCAGAGTACCAACACTTGATAACGTTACTGACCCACTTACGAAACCTCTTACTCAACAGAAGCATGAAGGTCACACTAGATCGATAGACATTAGATTTATTCCTGATTGGCTCTAGTGCTAGTGGGAGATTGTTGGTGTAAGCCCTAGAGGCCAGTGTATTTCTTAGACTTACATTTGTATCTTGCTATTATATATATATATATATATATATATATATATATATATATATATATATATATATGATATGAGGCATTCCAGTTTATTGTGTTACTTGTTTAAACATAATAAAGTCCTTAGAATAGAAATTTCGGTTTAATAGAATATCAAGTATATGACTTGATCGTGAGACACTATTGAACAATGAAATCCTATTCTTAAATATCCCGTAGTCAAGTATTTTATTAATAAGGACAATAATAATACATTGAGACTATTATGTGTATGCGGACCGATGACCATATCTCACGGGTCATGGATATGAGATATCGAGTCGCACACATAGGTACACATTAGAGTAATGATGTCTTGGATTGACCCACCATGAGAACACTACATGGAGCGTTGTGTGAGTGTCATAAAGTAGTTCTCATAGTGACAATGGTGTATGCAATCCTTCGACACGAAATCGCTCGATCCCTACATGAGGAGTCGTGTGCTTTAATATCGTCAAACATCATCTGTAATAGGATGATTATAAAGACGGTCATTGGGCATACCACGAGCCCTGCAGAGGGATTTGAGTGACCTAGATGGAATTTGTCCCTCCTACATGACGAGGTAATATCCGTGGGGCCCCCGATAGAGTGAGACTGTAAAATGCATGGCCGTCTTTGAAATGAGTCAATATGAGATATTGACCCTCATTTGTTGTTAAGTCTACTCGGGTATCGGGGAACATGATATTGAACCATACAAGGGTGACACATTCCATGTCTTGTGTTCCATATAGTATATGGACAAAAGGGATAATAATGCACATGAATATTTGTCACGAGAAGGTTTCGTCAAATCATCGACTTTCTCACTACTTAGGTAGCGGTGATGTATTGCTAGATACCGCTCCATTGTTTGTAATATTAAATGGTATTTAATATTATTACTAACGTTTTGGGAACCTATAGGGTCACACATAAAGCGGATTAAAAGAAGCATTAAAAGGAGAGTTGGACTTTTCTATTGGGGCTAGCGCATAGTACATGGGGCTTAGGTCAAACGCTGCTCACTAACTCACCTAAGGAGGTGCTGCTATAAGTAGACTACTTAAGCTATTGTGCCTACACGGTTTTGTTTTACCACTAGCCGCACATAGTAAGTGATAGTGAGAAGCGGTCTCGGTTTTGAAGCTAGCATGTGAGACGAGCGCTCGGGTTAGTGGCGTTGGGCGTTCCACGGAATCTTCTCGTGTGGATACTTAGAGACATCGTTCGTGCGGTGTTCGTGATAGGCGATTTTAATCAACTGTCATCGCTTCAAGAGGTAAATCTTCTAACCATGAATCATGACCATTCGCAGGATCCTCGATGGGAATTTTTCCACTGCGTTTTTTTTATATATCGCAAATTCCTAAAAGTGTCGAGGCTTATGGGTGTGGCTCCTCGACCTTGGTAGTGGATGGACATTGTGTTAGGATATGCCCCCGGGGCGGATCCATCGCAACATGAAGGGCCGCGTGATCGTCGATGTGACCAAGGTGGGGGAATGGTGCAGGCCACGGGGTCCCGGATCGCTCCCATCGGTGCGGAAAGGAACCAAGGGCGAGGGAATGGTGCACGCAGGTCCCGGATGCACCAGGTGTTGGATCCGGCTCGATGCGTGCGGGAAAGGAACCAAGGAGCGAGGAATGG
>CM061069.1:2919822-2944315 GCA_030762895.1 Sophora flavescens | reverse complement strand
TGCTCATCACGGCTAGACCGTGATCAGTTCTGCCTGTGAGGGTCTGGTTTGGTTGGCACGTCACGACCGTGATGGACATCATGGTCAGGCCGTGACCAGTTCTAACTTTTCCATTTTTTTCTTTTAAGCTCTACTCGATCACAGCCGTGATGGTCATCACGGCTAGGCCATGATGGGCTCTGTTTGGCTCAGTTTCCTTACTTTTTCAAAACCATCTTCATGCAAGCTCAATCATAATTGGTCATGAGCATTTTAAATCTTCATATCCAAATCAATATCTCCAAATTAATTGCCAAATCTTATCATATCCTTATTGTTGTGATAGGAAATTATTATCCAAATCCAAATTGATTAATTTGGATCCAATCTTTTATCTCAATGCCAATTGAATTATCTTTTAATCATAATAATCCAAATCCAAATTGATTTGGATTCAAATCTGTCATGTGGGCCCTTGCAATTTGCTTGGCAATCTTCAATTTAATTTCAATCCTTCTTCTTTGTCCTCTCCTAAAAATAAGAATAAGAAAATATCAGAAAATTAATAAAAATATGATCAAATGCACTCATTGACTCTAAAATAACAAAAATAGGAAAACAAAGTCTAATTTGGGCTAAATCAAGCATTTAACAAAATTAATTGATGAAATCCGCTCAAAAATAATAGATAAAATATCATATGCCAGCGGATTATCAAACACCTCAAACTTAATCTTTGCTTGTCCTCAAGCAAACTAAAGCTCAAAAAGACTCGAAACTTAGCAAGCTCAGTGGACTCAATCAAACTTCACATAATCTTCATGCAATTTTATCAAAACAGTTCCAATCAATGTTTCCCCCTATTTCATTATAGTAATACCCACATTCATTTACTTCAAACAAAGAGAATTCCATCATTCATTCAATTATTAATCTAAACAAAGAATCCAGGTTACACACAAAAGGGAGATCACCAATTTCAAACATTTGCCTTCCTTACAAGGGCATTTAATAATTGTCTCATTCGCTCAATTTGTATAGGCTATCAACTTTCACTCAATTTCACGTTTCAAGAGCACTTTCCATGAATATGATTTTCATCTCAAACAAAGTTCCCACAAAAACATGCATGCAACATCAAAAGGTCTTTTAAAGGTTGTAATGTGGCCTGATTAAAGGTAGGATATTCAAAGGTACTAGGCTTAAGTCCTTAGGAACTAAGAGAGCATGAAACTTTTTACACGTTTATTTTCACTCTAATTCCTTTTTTCAATTTTATTTTTATTTTTTTTGGTGGCTACAACCTATTTCCTTTGACATCCTTTTATTTTGCCCCTTTTTGGCAATTTTTTTTTCTTTTTCTTCTTTTTCTTTTTCCCTTTGCCTTTGGCTTCAACCTATATTTTTTTCTTTTTCTCAATCTAAAACAACATATCATATCCTTGTAGCCACCCCAAACTTAGTTTCCTTCAACCCTTGTCTTGCTAAGCATCCATGCTCTCCTAAATCCTAAGATTGGGTTAACATGGTCTTTCCGGATTTTTGGCTTATAGCATAAGGTCATCAAGAAACAATAGGCTATTAGGCTCAACGTGGCTAACTAGGGAACATGCATTAGGGATGGTTCTTTTTAGGCCAAGTAGCTATTTCAAATAAAATTGCCTAAATCATTTGATGCAAACATATAAACATGCAAACCATGAAGAGATTCAAGCAAATCAAGGAAAGTGCAACTTAAAAGTGATTCACACAATTTAAAAACATTGTTGGAGGCTCAAATTCCTCACCTGGACATTTTTCGCAAATTGTTTGACCGATATACATTCCCTAGTGTATGCACCCCTTCACCCCAAACTTGTCATAAATCATGCATTCCAAACAAAAATTCTCAAAGTTAAATTTCCAATTTTTCACATGGGGATCAATTTTCAATTTTCAAATCATTAGGGGAAATCATCAAAAATCAACATATTTCATGCAATCCATTTATGCTAAATTTAATAAAATCCATTCCAGCTTACCAACACAAGACTCACACACATATGACTCAAGTAAAGAAAAGCAAAATAATTAAAAAGAGAAGGTTTAGAAAAACTCATTGAAGATGCTTCCACCCGGATCCCATAGCCTATGGTAAAAAGACCAAGAGATGCCCAAGATGTAAGACCTTCCACCAGGATCCCATGGCTTGTGAAGTGAAGATGGAAGAAGCAAGTGTGATGAGATTTCATTGATTTCTTTAAGTGATATGATGAGCTCACTTCCTCCTGGGTCAAATGGTAAGTCACCTACTCCAAGAATGGCCTTTATGTAATTAGTTTCTCCATGAAGTACTAGGACCATAACTTCTTTTGGCGATCTTAGAGCCTTTGCTGCTATTGATAAAAACTCTCAATTCTCATGCAATGACTTGAACTCCAAAGTTCGTATTTTTACTAAGTAATGTGATAGACAAATTGAAGGCACCAACTTTGTTACATCCACACATGCATGCAAACCAACATATTTATCTAACTCAGGATTTCTAGGCTCCTCAATAGGAATGGTGAGAGAAGTATTTTCTACATGATTGCTTTCTTTTGTCCATTGCAAAGGAACAATAGGAGATATTTCCTCCTTGCACTCCTCTTCATGATCCTCTCCTCGTGAATCATCTTCCACCACCACTTCGTCTTCATTCACGTCCATGCTAGCAAATAGATTCCCTTCAATTTGAATTCCATGTTGCTTTTCTGCTAGCAATTTAGAAAATTCACTAGCTTGTTCTTCTAACCTTTGAAAGTTGTTACTTAGCATCTCCGTTACCAGTTGAGAACATTTCTTACGCATTTTATGCCTTTGAATCATGCCACTAAATTCCTCCTTACAACACTCTATGCTCTGGATCAAATGTTGAGCATCTATATCCCAAAGTGATTCAAGCACCTCGGGATCCAGCTTTATGTCTAGTGGTGATATGAGCCGGGGGGGGGGGGGGGGGGGGCAAGTCAACTTTTCAGCGAGAATGATTTGAGCCCAATGAAGACCATGGATCAAGAAGCACTACAAGGACTTGGTGGGCCTAAGACAAGAGCTAATGTCAAGAAAGCCCAACAAGTTATAAACCAAATAGTGTCAACCTTGATGGAAATAAGCCCAAGTTCTAGTTTTAATGGAGTGGGGGCCAAAATGCTTACTTATCTCATCCAACTTGAAGACCCATGATGGGCTTGGACGTCCACCTCTTAAAAATAGCATTTTCTAGGTTATTTCTTTTAAATAAAGTGTAATAATCTTGGTTTCATGAAGAATTTCGAATTTTAGGCTTAGATGGAGGTATCTTTTGGTTTCCATACCAAAATTAACTCCTTTAAGTTTTTAGCCTTTTTAATGTTTTGTTTTATTAGGGGGGTTACACTTTAATTTGAATAAAGAAGGGATTTATGTGTAACAGCCACATAATGGTGGAAAGAGAAAATTAACTCACCATTTAGTGGCATGATTTAAGCTTAGTTAGTGAGGGGATTATGGAATCTTGAAAAGGCAAGGTGTGAGCCAAAGTTGGCAGCCACATTCTATATGTATTACACCCCCTGAACACATGAATGAGAATTTTGATGTTATTTTGGATTGAAATCCATTTGTGAGAATTTTGTTCTCCTAGGTTCTTGGTTGAGCCATCTTGTTCTTATCAAGAATCCAAGATTCTTGTGGCGACCTTCCTTGGCTTATCAAACTCTTTGTTTGTGGTGCCATACCATCTCTATTCTCCATCCATTTGTTTCTTTTCTTCCCTTTATTTTAATCTCAAAATTGTTCCGCAAATTAATTGTTAAAATTCAACCAAAAAGATCGTCAACAAGGCAACCTCACCATTTGGTTGTCATCAAGAGGTATCAAAGCGTATGGTAATATGATATGATCCAAAGGGGGAAAGTCAACTTTTCAACGAGAATAATATGAGCCCAATGGAACCCATCATGGATGAAGATGCCACTCAAGGACTTGGTGGGCCCATGACAAGAGCTAGGACCAAAAAGGCCCAACACTAAATCAAATGGTGGCTCTCTTAATGGACACAAGCCCAAGTTCAAGTCAAGAAGATAATGAGCCCAAATGCACAACTTTGCTCATTCAAATAGAAGAAACATAAAGAAGGGCGTGTAGGTCCTATTTGAGTTGTTTTCTTTTATTTCCAATAAGTGTAATGGTTAGTGTGATTAAGCCCAATTAATTTGTGATATTTTTGGGTCAAGTCCACTACTTTTCCATGTGTTACACTAGTTCTAGAGAGTCTTGGGGAGGGAATCTTTGGTTTACATGCCATAAGAAACTCCTCATTAGTGTGCATTAAATTGTATTGATTATGGGAGGATTACACTTTTAATGTGAGAAACAAGTGTAATCACCACATAATTAGGGGGATAAAAAGTCAAGATGAGGGATTTTAGGCCAATTAACGCATGATTATGGTGACTGAGTTAAGTGGGGGTTATTGGGTGTTTTAATGCCCTGATTTTAGGCCAATTAACGCGTGATCTTAGGCCATCTCTCTATATGTAAGACGCCCCTAAACACATGAATGAGAATTTTGATGTTACTTTGGATTGAAATCCATTTGTGAGAATTTTGTTCTCCTAGGTTCTTGGTTGAGCCATCTTGTTCTTATCAAGAATCCAAGATTCTTGTGGCGAACTTCCTTGGCTTATCAAACTCTTTGTTGGTGGTGCCATACCATCTCTATTCTCCATTCATTTGTTTCTTTTCTTCCCTTAATTTTAATCTCAAAATTGTTCCGCAAATTAATTGTTAAAATTCAACCAAAAAGATCGTCAACAAGGCAACCTCACCATTTGGTTGTCAACAAGGCAACCCTTCAAGTGAATTTTCATGTAACACTTTGTAACAAAATTAGGTGGAGAAAGAAACAAAAAAATGGATGAGAAAGAAATGGTGGAGGCGCCACAAACAAGGTTGTTTGATAAGCCTATGAAGTTCGCCACAAGAATCTTGGATTCTTGATAAGAACAATAGTTTGGTTCAACGAAGAACCTAGAAGAACAATATTCTCACAAAATGGATTTGATCCAAAATAACATCAAAGTTGTCATTCATGTGTTTACATATAGAGAAATGGCCTAAAATCACGTGCTAATTGGCCTAAAATCAGGGCATTAAAACACCCAGTAATCCCCACTTAACTCAGCCACCATAATCATGCGTTAATTGGCCTAAAATCCCTCATCTTGACTTTTATCCCCCTAATTATGTGGTGATTACACTTGTTTCCCACATTAAAAGTGTAACCCTCCCATAATCAATACAATTTTAAGCACACTAATGAGGAGTTTCTTATGGCATGAAAATCAAAGATTCCCTCCCCAAGATTCTCTAGAACTTGTGTAAGACATGGAAAATTTGTGGACTTGACCCAAAAATATCACAAATTAATTGGGCTTAATCACACTAACCATTACACATATTGAATTAAAATAAACAACTAAAATTGGACTCTTCTTCATGGTGCACGCCCCTCATGTCATGGATCATTTAGTTGGATAATGTAAGTTAATAATTTGGGCTTCATTCTACCCAATCTTGCATTTGGGCTTGCTTCCATGATGAGAACCATAGTTTGACTTAACACTTGTTGGGCTTTCTTGGTTGTAACATTTGTCATTGGCCCACCAAGTCCTTGGCTAGCTTCTTGAACCATACTCCAAATTGGGCTCATATCATCCCCTCCTTCTTTGAGTGAATTCTTTCTCGAATTGAAGTCTTCATCACCAAAATTAGTCATTTTGGGTGCATCCAGAGTGATCTTCACAATGACATTGCCATAGGGTGCTTCCTTTGGAATGAAATTACCAAATTTCTGCAAAAAAGTTACAACACCACTAGACAAAGAAAGATCGTTAGAAGCATTAGCAATTAAATAAAAATTGTTGCAATAAAAAATGAATTGGGGTTGCCTTGAAATCAAAGCCTCCTTCTCTTCACTTTTTGTTGCCAAACAACTCTCTTTCTTTTCTCTAATTTTCACAATATTTTCCTCATTATTTTTCTCTTGATCACTCTTTTTTTCAATTGTTTTCTCACCTTTTTTTTCAATCTTTTTCTCACTCTTCTTTTCTTTTCTCTCTTGCTCTCTTTTTACTCTCATTCTTATTTGATCCTCACTAACTTGCTTTGGAGATAAAGGAGAAAGAATGACCTTTCGGTCTTGATGCATGAAGGTGAACTTATTTGAGAACCCATCATGGATGGCCTTTTTGTCATATTGCCAAGGCCTTCCCAACAACATATGGCTTGCCTCCATAGGCACCACATCACAAAGTACACAATCTTCATACTTTCCAATTGAGAATGGGACCTTTACTTGTTTGTTCACAGCCGTTTCCCCAACCTCACTTAGCCATTGAAGCCTCTATGGCCTTGGATGCGCCTTAGTAACAAGATTCAATTTGGACACCAATCTAGTGCTTACAACATTGGCACAACTCCTACCATCAATAATTAGAGAACAGACCTTTCCTTGAATTAGACGTCTAGAATGAAAGATATTCTCCCTTTGGCTTGCTTCAAGATCCTTCACTTGACTTCCCAAAAGCCTTCTTACCATGAATAAGTCTCCCTCCGGAATTTCTTCTCCTTTTTCACTCTCCTCCTCACTTGAAACTTCGCTTTGTGAGACCACTTCACCATTTCTTGCCACCATTGTCCTCTTTTTTGGGCATTGGGATGCAATATGCCCATGGCTTAAGCATTTGAAACACTTCACATCACGGCTCCTAGAACTTATTTCCATTGGCTTCTTTCCTTGAGGGTTGCTCACGGCCTCTTTAGAAAATGGTACACCCTCCTTCTTTGAATCTTCCTTCCAATTTGAGGAGGGAAATTTTGAAGATGAAGAAGAAGAATATTTGAGCTTCCTCCTCTTAATTTGTTGCTCCACCTTAATCGCTTGTTGAACCAAATCTTCAAGCTCCACATAATTTTGTAACTCCACTATGTCTTGAATATCTTGATTCAAGCCATGTAAGAACCTTGCCATGGTAGCTTCCCTATCTTCTTTAAAATTTGACCTAAGTAAGGCCAACTCCATCTCCTTGAAATATTCATCAACGATTTTGGTCCCTTGGGTAAACCTTTGTAACTTGTTGTGAATGTCCCTTTGATAATGATTTGGGACATATCTCTTCCTCATGACAAATTTCATCTCCTCCCAAGTGTCTATGGGCTCTCCTCCATGTCTTCTCCTTTCTTTTTGTAATTGGTCCCACCACACAAGGGCATATTCCTTGAACTCAAGGGCAGCTACTTTCACCTTCTTTCTTTCATTGTATGAATTACAATCAAAGACTTGTTCTATTTTTAGCTGCCACTCCAAGTAAGCCTCTAAATCATTCTTCCCAATAAAGGGAGGAACTTTGATTTTGACCCCTTCAAGTCCTCTATCACGTGTCTCTCCCCTATGTCCTCCTCTAGGCCTCCCTCTTTCACTATATCGTCACGGTGTAGGTTAGCAAGTTGTCTATCATAATTGGCTTGCATTTGCTCCATTTGTCTTTGAAGAGCTTGGACTTGATTGGCCATCCTAGCTTGAAGAGTGACTGACCTTGGAGATAATGGTGGACTATCCTCATTGTTGGCCATGATTTGAGTAGAAGATTTTGTGTTTCCTCACTACACTCCCTCACTAGTTTACACAATGGATTTTTCTTTTCACTCTTTTGGCTTTTTCCACACAAAAATGTATTTTGGACACTCTTGCCTTTTTCCTCTCAAATGTTCTCCTTTAGTTCTTAGAAGAGTCAAACACAAAAACCACACAAAAATCCAAAAAAAATTCAAGTAACAAAAATCACAAAACTTATCAAAAACAAAGGAACAAAGGAAAGGCTAGAAAGGAAAAGCTTTGACAATAATGAAACAAGAAAGAAGGGAAATATTTTCAAGAACTCAAATTGCCCAAATAGAACTTTTTCTATTCTCTTTTTCTTGAAATTCTTGGTGTTGCTTTCCTCTTTGGAATTTTTTTTTCCACACACTAGAGAAAAGCTTGCAAAGAGAAACACAAATGTATTTCTTTTCCTTTTTTTTCGATTTTTTTTTGTTGATTTTGGGCAGCAAGAAGATGAACACAATAACACAATAATTCCCTTCAAATTGAAACAAGAAAAATGATTTTGTTTTCTTTTGGTTTTTTTTTTTGGGTAGAAAAGAAGAAAGGTAGAAGATGGAGAACAAAAACTCAAAAAAAAAAAAAAAATTCAACCAAAGCCTAAGCTTTGATACCACTTGATGACCACCAAATGGTGAGGTTGCCTTTGATGATCGTTTTTGGTTGAATTTTAAGCAAGCACTTAGTGTAACCAATTTTTGGGACCAAAATAAGAAGAAGAAAGAAACAAAATGGAAGAAGGTAAGAAGATGGATGGCGCCACAAACAAGAGAGTTTTATAAGCCAAGTGAGGTTCGCCACAAGGATCTTGGATTCTTGATAAGAACAAGGGTTAGCTCAATGATGTCGCGTCAGTCGACGTGCGACGACGCTCGTGCGAATCCGGCAAGTGTACCGGACTGCCGTCAAGTAATAAAAGATATCGAACCCACAGAGACTGTGTTCCCGAATCACAATGAATTTCGAATCGATTAAGTTCTGGACTTTTTAGAGAGGGTTTTGAAATTGGTTTTTGAATTGAAAGATAGATGAGCAGAGAACAATTAAAACAGAAAACAATTGTTTTTGGGGTTTTTATCTAAAACGGATTCCTAGGGATTTGGGTTACCTTTGAGGCCGTTTATGTTGCTAACTGATTTACCTTTGTTGATTACCGAAATTGCCTTGAAGGCGAGTTTATCCTCTAATAGCTTAAGCTCCCTCTCGGGTTACAAAAGCCGTGCCCAATTGACCCGACCCCTACTCTCGTGGTAGTCGATCCCAGATTGGACCCTTTGCGTTCAGTGACAACTCGTTGCTCCTCGAGGGACGGCTTCTAACTCTCGTGATTTCAGTCCCAAGTCTGACTTCTATAGGTCCGACACCCAAGTTCACCGCTAGGTTCCTCCTTGAAATGTCTCGGTCATGCAAATAACCTAAGTTCACCGCTAGGTTCCTCCTTGGATCATTCACATCTCACAAACCAGTGGCTACCGGGCTTTACGAGTGAATCACCCTAGAGATCCTAAGTTCACCGTTAGGTTCCTCCTTAGAACGTCTATGTCACGTAAATAAACGGTTGCCGAAATTTATGAGTGATTAACACACTAGAAATCAGATCTAAAACAATTATGAAATCAACAATGGTTTCAACATCAAATTAACATCATTTACAAACCTTAGGCAGAGCCCTAATCCCTAGAAACTATTCTACTACTCCAGTCTTGCCATGGAGATGACAAGCTGGGATGACAACATGATAAAAATCAGAAAAGAGAAGAGAGGAGAAGAGAAGAAGAGATCCTAAATCTATATCTAGAGTAGTAGCCCCTAATGTGTTGATCCTTCTATGATGTATGATCTCCCTCAGATCTGATGCCTTGGTCCATATTTATAGAAATGGGGAAGTTAGAGTCCCAAACCAACTCAAAATCTGATCTATTTCGGTTTCTTCAGATCCAAGTAAAGCGTGTCACGGCCGTGATGGCCATCACGGCCAGGCCGTGACGGTCTCTGCTTCCGGCAGTTCTGCAAAAACCAGTTTTCTCGCGAGGCGAGAATTAGCTCGCGACGCGAGCCCTCTGTTATGGCCCGTGATGAATTTCACGGCTGGGCCGTGATGTGCTCTGACTTGTGGTGGTTTTGGGTCACGGCCGTGATGGCTATCACGGCCAGGCCGTGACAGACTCGACTTGACCTTTCTTCTTTTTCAGTTTTGCTCGATCATGGCCGTGATGGGCATCACGGCTAGGCCGTGATGGGCTCTGTTTGGCTCATTTTCTTCAGTTTTAAAGCTCCATCTTCATCCAAACTTCATCATGGTTGATCTTGAGCAATTTACCCATGATATCTGCAAAACAACACACGAAAACCGCCTTACCCGTTCCAAAGGAAAATTAACCTAAAATCTAATAAAAATATGCCTAAACTACATGAAAATGCATGCAAAATGATAGACAAAGATGATGTGGAATCACACTCATCAAATCACCCCAAGCTTAAAACTTTGCTTGTCCTCAAGCAATTACTCAGGCCATAAGATAAATCATTCAAAGCATGGATAGTGAACCAAGAACCCTAGAAGCTAATCCAAGTAATAGGCATTTTTAATAAGCATTCAAGAGATAATCAAGTTCAAGTCCAATTAGAAGCTTAGGTTCTTCAAGTTCATGTCCTCACTGATTTGGGCACTCATCTCACCTCACTCAAGTGTTTTAGGGTTTATTGCAATTCACTCCATTTCCTCAAGGAAAGTATTTTACCATAGGCTTGACTATTAACCAAATCTCTACTTTATTTAAGAAAACACTTAAGAATCAAGAGGTCTTTTCATTTGGTTGTAATGTGGCCATGGGATTTATTGTAAGGTGGGAAAATCAAAGAAAGGGAATTTTCAGGAAGGCTAGATAGATTATCAAACATTACAAAGTATGACACCTTCTAAAATACCCCTTTTTGGGGGCTTTGATTTACTTTTTCCACCTTTCTTCCATCTATTATTTTTTTTTTTCTTTTTTATTTTTCTTTTCATTTCTCACTTTCTTTGTCATCCCCTTCTCCATTTTTTTCTGTTCATTTCATTTTTTATTTGTTTGGAGAAGGGGAGATTTATAGCTCAAGAGAAATATTTTCATCCCATTCTTTTTCCAACTACCAATTACCCTTTTTGTAATACTTTAAAAGGTGCCATTCCAAGCATTATTTATCAAATTAATTCATGGTACCAAGAAAAGTATTTTTTTTTCTTTAGGCTCAAAATTGGGCAACTAAGGGGTAGCATTTATCATTCAAAGCTCGGGAGGCCGGAAAAATACCTAGTGCCACAATCATTTCCAAAAATGTTTTCAGAAATTTTTAAGTTTTGAAATGGTTTCAAGTCAAGTTCTAGAAAATACAGTCCAAGAGGAATTAAATCACTCTATCACAAGAAATGGGGTAGATTTAGTGAATACCCCTTTTGGCTCAAAATCTTACATTTAGTAGTTCAAAAATCAGTGAGGAACGCAAGTTTAAGGGACCACATGCTAATTATCAACTATCAAATGACTATCTCAAGAATTTTTTATTTTTAGCCATATCACAAGAATAATGAAAAATTGGGTTCAAAAATTCACTATCTCAATTCATTTGTCTCCAAGTTCTTACAATCGGATGCATGTTCTAAGTGAGGGGAAATCTAGAGAATGTGATCATACCAATCTATGCCTATGTGAATGCAATATGAATGCAACAATGCAAATGCAAAAATAAATACCCCCACCCCAAGCTTGATTACTTACATTGTCTCCAATGTAAATAATCAAGTCGGAGAGAGGAGAAAAATGGAACAACTTACCGAGTCGGTAGCGGGTGTTGGCTTCACATTCCAGTAAAAATTTGGGTAGAAATTTTATCACGGCCGTGAGGCTCATCACGGCTAGGCCGTGATCGTTTCTGGTCCTCAGGAGTTGCCCTGTCACGGCCGTGATCTACATCACGGCTAGGTCGTGATGCTCTCTGATCTTGGCATCCTACTCATCACGCCCGTGATGGTTGTCACGGCTAGGCCGTGATGCTCTCTGTGCTCTTGTTTAGTTCATCACGGCCGTGACCACTGTCACGGCCAGGGCGTGATGGCCTCTGACTTTATTTTTTTATGCTCTTCTTCTCTTTCTCAACCTGAAAACACTAGACAAACTTATTAATGATATTTTTGCCTCTTGATCTTCTCAAATTATTCAAGAGGTTAAATCAAAAACAAAATGAAAAAGGGAAAGAAAACTTGGGTTGCCTCCCAAGAAGCGCTTATTTATGGTCTTAAGCTTGACCAAACTTCCTTCAGTCAACCGGGGTCGGCTGGGCGTAGAAGTGCAGGAACACTTCTTTTCCATGGAGCTCCTTCAAATAGCCGTTTCTGCTCATACGGCCAGTAACGCTTCCGCTTTGCTCTTTTCTCTCGGAGCTTCCTAGCCTTCCTTCCTCCCGGCGGAAGTTTTGTTTCCGCATGGACAGCAACTCCAACTTCACCACTGCTGGGTGCATCTTCAACCATGCATATCTTTGGGGTTGCTTCCATGCTAAATTCTTTCTCTACCGCTGGAGTCGTTACATCAATTCTGCACACATGACTCTCAAAAGGAGGGTTGTTACAAGAGTTAATCAACTGAAAATTTACCCTACCTTCCTCTACATTTAGAGAGAGTTTGCCATTCCTTACATCTATTAATGCTCCAGCGGTTGCCAAGAATGGCCTTCCTAAAATGATGGGGAATTTGGAATTCCCTTTCATGTCTAATACCAGGAAGTCGGTAGGGATGAAGAATTTCCCTACCTTCACAGGGACATTCTCTAGTATGCCTAGAGGAGTCCTAGTTGAGCCGTCCACAAATTGTAAGGAGAATTTGAACGGTCTCAACTCTTTGCTTTCCAACCTTTCCATGATAGTGAGGGGCATCAAGCTTGCACTAGCCCCTAAGTCACACAAGGCTCGGTCTATTTGCACTTTTTCAATCGAGCAAGCGATGGAGAAACTACCTGGGTCTTTCATTTTAGTAGGCATTTTAGTCTCTACATCTACTTGCTTTTTCCTGACCAACCTCTGTGGGAAAGGTATCGGGGGTTGGTACGGTGGTGGAGGGACGTATTTCGGTTCAAGCTCTTCCTTTTCGCTCGTGTCCTCCTCCGGTTCCACCTCCATTTCAGCTACCCCCACCCCAAGCTTATCATCCCTCAAGTGTATGACATTGCAATGCTCATTGGGATTTGCTTCGGGTTGCCCCGGGAATGTATCCTTAGGTCTCGAGTACGTGCCGGCTTGTTGGACAATCTGGGTTTCTGGCATCTTGCTATGAGTGGCTAAGTTGTCTACCTTAGATGATAGATCCTTTATTGCCTCATTCACTGCCCTTCCTTGTTGTCTAAACTCCTCATTCTGTTTTGTCTGAGTTTCGACAAAACTTTCAAATAAAGTCTCGAGTTTAGATCTTTGTACCTGAGGATACCCCGGTGCTGTTCTCTTATTACCTTGACCCTCTTGGAACTCATGGTTGAGCGTGTTGCTGTAGTTGCCGTAAGAGAGGTAAGGGTTGTTTCTTCTTTGGTTGTAGGGATTCGGGGGAGCATAGTTGGGCAGCTTCGGGTTCGTATCATAGTAGTTGTTACAAGAGTTCACTTGTTCACCCGAAGCGCCGGATCCATGTGGGCATCCCATCATGTCATGTCCCTGCATTCCACAAATCTCACAAACAAGGTTAGTAGCACCTAATGCACTCACATTAGCTCTTTCCAGCCGATCAAAACGTTTATTAAGTGAGTCTATCTTTGACATAATAAGATCTGTGCTATTTACCTCAAACTTACCCCCCGAAATCTTGTTCGGGTTATTACCTCTTTCGGATCCCCATTGGTGGTAGTTGGTGGCGACATTCTCGATGATGTTGAATGCCTCAGTGAGAGGCCTATTCATAAACGCTCCACCGGCTGCAGAATCTAGTGACACCTTCGAAGAGTAGTCTAATCCGTTATAGAAGGTGTGCACTATTAACCACCTCTCGAGTCCGTGTTGTGGGCACGACTCCAGCAGTCCCTTGTATCGATCCCAGGCTTCCGATAATGATTCTCCGTCTTTTTGGAAGAAGCCAGTGATCTGGGTTCTTATGTAGGCCGTCTTGGATGGAGGGAAGAATTTCTCCAAGAACGCCTGCTCCAATTGGTCACAAGTAGTCAAAGTGTTAGCGGGGATTTGCTTTAGCCAGGCCTTCGCTTTTTCAGTGAGAGATGAGGGGAACAATCTCAAACGCACAACATCGACTGAGGCTCCATGAATCCGGATTGCATCGGTGAACTCTAAGAATGTTTCTATATGATCAGTCGGGTCCTCCGAAGGCAATCCTCCGAATTGATGTTGCCTAATCATGTTGATTAACATAGGTGGTATGGTATAGTTTTCCGCCTCAATCTCTGGCCTTGCAATCCCAGTTCGCAAGCCTCTCGCATTTGGGGCTGCGTAGTCCTTCAAAGGCTTTGTATCCGGTTGATTCGCCATGAGTGAAATGGGAATCGACCTTTCTTCCTCTCTTAGTAGTCTTCTACGTCTGTGGAAGGTCCTCTCGATCTCCGGATCAATCTCACTAAGGCAAGACTTAGAGATCTTTGCATATAACACAGAGAGATGGATACAATAGAAGGAAAAGAATTTTTTTGATTTTTGACTTTTGATTATTATTATTTTTTTAATTTCAGAAATAAAAATCAAATAAAAAGAAAAGGGTCCAGAAAATCAATTTAAAAACTAATTGAAATTCGAAAAGGCACAGTCCCCGGCAACGGCGCCAAAAACTTGATGTCGCGTCAGTCGACGTGCGACGACGCTCGTGCGAATCCGGCAAGTGTACCGGACTGCCGTCAAGTAATAAAAGATATCGAACCCACAGAGACTGTGTTCCCGAATCACAATGAATTTCGAATCGATTAAGTTCTGGACTTTTTAGAGAGGGTTTTGAAATTGGTTTTTGAATTGAAAGATAGATGAGCAGAGAACAATTAAAACAGAAAACAATTGTTTTTGGGGTTTTTATCTAAAACGGATTCCTAGGGATTTGGGTTACCTTTGAGGCCGTTTATGTTGCTAACTGATTTACCTTTGTTGATTACCGAAATTGCCTTGAAGGCGAGTTTATCCTCTGATAGCTTAAGCTCCCTCTCGGGTTACAAAAGCCGTGCCCAATTGACCCGACCCCTACTCTCGGGGTAGTCGATCCCAGATTGGACCCTTTGCATTCAGTGACAACTCGTTGCTCCTCGAGGGACGGCTTCTAACTCTCGTGATTTCAGTCCCAAGTCTGACTTCTATAGGTCCGACACCCAAGTTCACCGCTAGGTTCCTCCTTGAAATGTCTCGGTCATGCAAATAACCTAAGTTCACCGCTAGGTTCCTCCTTGGATCATTCACATCTCACAAACCAGTGGCTGCCGGGCTTTACGAGTGAATCACCCTAGAGATCCTAAGTTCACCGTTAGGTTCCTCCTTAGAACGTCTATGTCACGTAAATAAACGGTTGTCGAAATTTATGAGTGATTAACACACTAGAAATCAGATCTAAAACAATTATGAAATCGACAATGGTTTCAACATCAAATTAACATCATTTACAAACCTTGGGCAGAGCCCTAATCCCTAGAAACTATTCTACTACTCCAGTCTTGCCATGGAGATGACAAGCTGGGATGACAACATGATAAAAATCAGAAAAGAGAAGAGAGGAGAAGAGAAGAAGAGATCCTAAATCTATATCTAGAGTAGTAGCCCCTAATGTGTTGATCCTTCTATGATGTATGATCTCCCTCAGATCTGATGCCTTGGTCCATATTTATAGAAATGGGGAAGTTAGAGTCCCAAACCAACTCAAAATCTGATCTATTTCGGTTTCTTCAGATCCAAGTAAAGCGCGTCACGGCCGTGATGGCCATCACGGCCAGGCCGTGACGGTCTCTGCTTCCGGCAGTTCTGCAAAAACCAGTTTTCTCGCGAGGCGAGAATTAGCTCGCGACGCGAGCCCTCTGTTATGGCCCGTGATGAATTTCACGGCTGGGCCGTGATGTGCTCTGACTTGTGGTGGTTTTGGGTCACGGCCGTGATGGCTATCACGGCCAGGCCGTGACAGACTCTGACTTCAGCCTTTCTTCTTTTTCAGTTTTGCTCGATCATGGCCGTGATGGGCATCACGGCTAGGCCGTGATGGGCTCTGTTTGGCTCATTTTCTTCAGTTTTAAAGCTCCATCTTCATCCAAACTTCATCATGGTTGATCTTGAGCAATTTACCCATGATATCTGCAAAACAACACACGAAAACCGCCTTACCCGTTCCAAAGGAAAATTAACCTAAAATCTAATAAAAATATGCCTAAACTACATGAAAATGCATGCAAAATGATAGACAAAGATTATGTGGAATCACACTCATCACTCAACCAGGAACCAAAGAGAACAAAGTCTCACAAATGGATTTCAATCCAAATTCAACATCCAAGTTGTCATTCATGTGTTTAGGGGTGTCTTACATATAGAGAAATGGCCTAAAATCACGTGCTAATTGGCCTAAAATCAGGGCATTAAAACACCCAATAATCCCCACTAAACTCAGCCACCATAATCATGCGTTAATTGGCCTAAAATCCCTCATCTTGACTTTTATCCCCCTAATTATGTGGTGATTACACTTGTTTCTCACATTAAAAGTGTAACCCTCCCATAATCAATACAATTTTATGCACACTAATGAGGAGTTTTTTATGGCATGTAAATCAAAGATTCCCTCCAAAGATTCTCTAGAACTTGTGTAACACATGGAAAATTTGTGGACTTGACCCAAAAATATCACAAATTAATTGGGCTTAATCACACTAACCATTACACTTATTGAATTAAAATAAACAACTAAAATTGGACTCTTCTTCATGGTGCACGCCCCTTTTGTCATGGATCCTTTAGTTGGATAATGTAAGTTAATAATTTGGGCTTCATTCCACCCAATCTTGCATTTGGGCTTGCTTCCATGATGAGAACCATAGTTTGAATTAACACTTGTTGGGCTTTCTTGGTTGTAACATTTGTCATTGGCCGACCAAGTCCTTGGCTAGCTTCTTGAACCATACTCCAAATTGGGCTCATATCATCGATGACAACCAAATGGTGAGGTTGCCTTGTTGACGATCTTTTTGGTTGAATTTTAACAATTAATTTGCGGAACAATTTTGAGATTAAAATAAAGCGAATAAAAGTGGTGATTATGTGGTGATTACACTTGTTTCTCACATTAAAAGTGTAATCCCCCCATAATCAATACAATTGAATGCCAAAGATTCCCTCCCTAATTATGTGGACTTGCACGCCCTCTTCATGCTTCTTGGGCTTGGATGAGCAAAGTTATTAACTTGTGCTCATTGTCTTCATTACTAGCATGTGCACTTGGGCTTGTGTCCATTAAGAGAGCCACCATTTGATTTAGTGTTGGGCCTTTTTGGTCCTAGCTCTTGTCATGGGCCCACCAAGTCCTTGAGTGGCATCTTCATCCATGATGGGTTCCATTGGGCTCATATTATTCTCGTTGAAAAGTTGACTTGCCCCCCTTGGATCATATCATACCCTCATTCTTTAAGAAAATTCGTCCTCGAATTTATGACTTCAATACCTACATCAAATGAAAGACATAGATGCCACATTGAAGGTAAGTCAATATTGAAGACATTTTTATTTATTTTCCCTACAACTTGAAATAGCCCATCTCTTCTAGGGTGGGCCTTTGATTTCCTTCTATTGGGAAACCTTTTATTCTTTTTATGTACACACACCCAACCTCCGGGATCAAATGGAAATTGATAGAAACCATCAAATGTAGCAAGTAGGTGTAACACATTTCCATCTTGTACAATCCTAACACATTCATAGCCAAGGTCATGAATTATAAGATTAAGCAGAAAATTGTACCTCTTGTGAAAATCTACTTTCAAGTTTACCTTTCTTGGCTTTAACATAGTCATAAAAGAAAATGTACTTTCTCTTTTTAAAGGCTCCCAAGAAAGTTGAGCCTCATGGACATTCTCCTTATCACAAACAAGGGATGGTTATTTTTGAAACAAGATAATCATCTCAAACACATTAGGATCATCATATGAAAGCTTAAAAGAATTTGCAAGAATGGGTAGAGTAAGAAGCGGAATAATAGTTATCCCATCAATTATTGTTACATGCAAACCTTTAGAGCTTATAACAAATCTCAAAATGCTAACTTTATTTTGATCAAAAGAGTATGTGAGAAAGTTAGCAAACAAACTTTCTCTAAGTAATCCAACACATTCCTCAAAATTGTTGTGATAAACCAAATGAACATTAGAAAGCACAACAACACATTTATCAAGGAATTCATTCAAGTCTTGGTTCATAATTCTCAAATCAATCTTAGGAAGATGATAAGAGTCATGCAATTCAGCAAGAAGGTTTTCATTCCTATCAAATATAGAAGAATAACAAGACCCATGCAATTTACCAAGCATATTACCAAATTTTGTGTTAAGATAGCCATGCTTTTGGGAAACCATGCAAGTTCCCAAACCATGGGGTACTTCCTTTTGGATTAGCTATTCAATTACATCGGTTGTCTTGCAAGCTTCCATTGGAGGAACATCTTCAATTTCTTTCAAAAGAGAATCAACACAAGTAGGCAAAGAGTTAGGAAAAACATCAAAACATGCATTTACTTTTTCCACCTCACCAATTGTTTTGCTCTCATCTCTTTCTTTTCTCTCACTCTTTTCCATACTCTCATCTTTTTGACATTTTTTCTCTTGATTCTTTTTCACATTTTCATCACTTTTTTTCTCTTGCTCATCACTCTTCTTTTCACTCTCTTTTTCTTTTTCCTCTTGATCATCACTCTTTTTTTCACTCTCTTTTCCTTTTTCCTCTTGCATTTTTCTTCCTCTCAAATTAAGTTGATCCACACTCACTTCTCGTGGAGACAAAGGTGCAAGATTGATCTTGTGATCTTGGTGTATAAAAGAGAACTTGTTGGAATATCCATCATGGTTTTTGGTACTAGGAGAGGCTGCCATAGGTTTCTTTCTATGAGCACTAACCACGGCATCCTTAGAAGTTGAAGTGTTTCCCTCATTCGTTGATTTGTTGTGAAGGACTCTATGGCAATGGTATGGAGCATATCTTCTCCTCATTATTTTTCTCATCTCAACCCAAGTCTCAACAGGCTCCGCCCCACATCTTCTTCTCTCTTTTTGAAATTGATCCCACCAAACAAGTGCATAGTCCTTAAATTGAAGAGATGTTATCTTCATTTTATTTTTCTCATTGTAACTATTGCCATTGAACACTTGCTCTATCTTCATCTCCCATTCCAAATAGACTTCGGGATCATTCCTCCCATGAAAGGTAGGAACTTTGATCTTGACCCTTTCAATTCTATCTTCTCGGTTTTGAAGGATGGCAAGTTGTCTATCATAATTTGCACTCATTTGCTCCATTTGCCTTTGAAGGTTTTGTATTTGAGTAGGCATTCTAGAATGAAGAGTTGAAGACCTTGGAGAAAATGATGGACTATCTACATGGGCTGCCATCACTTGGACACAATATCAAAAGATAACAAGAAATTATGAAATTCCTCACTACACTCCCTCACTTGTGCACATAAATGTATATCACTCAAATTGGCTTTTTCCACACAAGATGTAATTTTTCACTCTTGCCTTTTTCCACTCAATTATTCTCTTTTAGGCCTTAGAGGAGTCAAACACAATCCACACAAAAATCCAAAAATCAAGTAACAAAAATCACAAAACTTATCAAAAAACAAGGGAATAAAAAGAAAGGCTAGAAAAGCAAAGCTAAGGGAAATAAGAACAAAGGAAGAAGGGAAATATTTTTTTTTTCAAGAACACGAATTGCCCAAATAATATTTTCTCTTCTCTTTTGTTGAAATTCTAGGTGTTGTTTTTCCTTCTTCTTTTTTTTGATTTTTTTTAATTCATCAACACACTAGAAAAAAGCTTGCAAAGAGAAACACAACGTTATTTCTTTTCTCTTTTTTTTTCGAATTTTTTTGTTGATTTTGGACAGCAAGAATATGAACACAATAACACAATAATCCCCTTGAAACGGAAACAAGAAAATAATTTTTTTGTTTTGTGTTTTTCTGGGTAGAAAAGAACAAAGGTAGAAGATGAAGAACAAAGAAGATAATGAAAAACAAAAACTCAAAAATTCAAGCAAAGCCTAAGCTTTCATACCACTTGATGACAACCAAATGGTGAGGTTGCCTTTGATGATCGTTTTTGGTTGAATTTCAAGCAAGTGAATTTTCATGTAACACTTTGTAACAAAATTAGGTGAAGAAAGAAACAAAAATGGATGAGAAAGAAATGGTGAAGGCGCCACAAACAAGGTTGTTTGATAAGCCTATGAAGTTCGCCACAAGAATCTTGGATTCTTGATAGGAACAATAGTTTGGTTCAACCAAGAACCTAGGAGAACAATATTCTCACAAAATGGATTTGTTCCAAAATAACACCAAAGTTGTCATTCATGTGTTTAGGGGTGTCTTACATATAGAGAGATGGCCTAAGATCACGCGTTAATTGGCCTAAAATCACTCATCTTGACTTTTTATTCCCCCCCCCCCCCCCCCCGTAATTATGTGCTGGTTACACTTGTTTCTCACATTAAAAGTGTAATCCTCCCATAATCAATACAATTAAATGCCAAATATTCCCTCCCTAATTATGTGGTGATTACACTTGTTTCTCACATTAAAAGTGTAATTCTCCCATAATCAATACAATTTAATGCCAAAGATTCCCTCCCTAATTATGTGGACTTGCACGCCCTCTTCTTGCTTCTTGGGCTTGGATGAACAAAGTTATTAACTTGGGCTCATTGTCGTCATTACTAGCATGTGCACTTGGGCTTGTGTCCATTAAGAGAACCACCAATTGAGTTAGGGCTTCTTGGGCTTTCTTTGCTCTTGCTCTTGTCATTGGGCCACCAACACCTTGAATGGTTTCTTGATCCAAATCGGTCTCAAATGAGCTTACATCATCTGATAGGAACATGGATGGCTTGAGCATGTGGAAAGAAGCATATTCAGATTATTATATTTTTTTAATTTTTATTTATAATTTTCGTATTATTTTTGGGCTGAATTTTAGGATGACCTTTTATATTCTCCTAGCCTCAGTAAATGCATCCTATTAGTGCTCTAATTCATAATAATGGCTAATTATTATCATTTACTAGGTAATGTAAATGCAATTACCAATTTGTGGTAAATGCATGATAGTGGGATACCATGTTTATGCTCATTTACTAGGTAATGTAAATGCAATTACCAATTTGTGGTAAATGCATGATAGTGGGAGTTTTATTTCTTGTATTTCCAAGTTAGCCTATAAATAGGGAACTATTGTACTACACAAATCAGTTTTTGAAGATAATGAAATTTGAAGAGTTCTCTATTGTGAGACCCTTGGGTTCTTGGGTAAAAGAACTTAATCCGATCTTACCAAGGCAACTTGTGGCGACCAAACCCATGACTTATCACTCACCTTCTCACCTATATCTTGAGTGTGGCGTCAATATCCTTCTTTTGTCTGAAACTTCAAGGCGGTCCGGGTTAGGATCATATCATTTGGTAATCAGAGCTTAGGATCCTTGAATTTCAGGTGCTATATTTCTTTGTTCTTTTCTATTCTGTATGGAAAAAAAATACGAAAATAAAAAAATTTATTTGAGGAATTCCAAATTTTCTTCATCTTTCTTGGTGGTTGTATGCAAAGTTTGAATTTTCTCAGTGGGTTCTTCATGGAGGTAATGAAGAAAAATGATGCAAAGCAAAGGGAGGATATTTTCTATTATAGATGCTATGTGAAGGACAAGATATGTAGCTTGGTCATTGATAGAAGGGGATACGTTAACCTAGCTAGTACCACCATGGTGCAAAAGTTAGGACTTCCTCTTATAGAGCATCCACAACCGTATGTCATTTGGAGCATCCCGGAGTTTAGTGATCTCGGTGACGTGATGGTGAACAAACAAGCACGAGTATCATTTCGGATTGGGAGATATGAAGATGAGGTGTTATGAAATGTGGTTCCCATGGAAACTAGGCACTTGTTACTTGGGCGTCCTTGGAGAGTTGAACGACAAGCGAAATATGATGTCTACAAAAATAAGTACTCATTTGTATTTAATAATCGCAAAATTACTCTTGGACCATTGTCACCAAAACAAGTGTATGAAGATCAAATGTACTTGAAAGCAGAAGTAAAGAAAAAGGAAACTCATGAGAGAAAGGAAGAAGAAATGGAGAGTGGTGAAAAAAAAGAAGAGAAAAAAGAAAGAAATGAAGAAAAAGAAGAATTAAAGAAAAAAAGAAACCCATGAGAAAGAAAAAGTGGAGAACCATGAGATAAAAGTTGAAGAAAAAGAGAACAATGAGAAATATCTCATGAAAAATGAGAATTATGAGAGAATAGGGGATGGAAGATCCAATTATCAAGCAAAATGTGGAGAGCACAAAAGCAAGATTTTATTAGATAATCCACTGACTTTTAATGCAGGTTTGGATTTGAGGACAAATCACTTTCAAGAAGTGGGGAATGATAGGAACATGGATGGCTTGAGCATGTGGAAAGAAGCATATTCAGATTATTATATTTTTATAATTTTTATTTATAATTTTTGTATTATTTTTGGGCTGAATTTTAGGATGACCTTTTGTATTCTCCTAGCCTCACTAAATGCATCCTATTAGTGCTATAAGTCATAATAATGGCTAGTTATTATCATTTACTAGGTAATGTAAATGCAATTACCAATTTGTGGTAAATGTATGATAGTGGGATACCATGTTTATGCTCATTTACTAGGTAATGTAAATGCAATTACCAATTTGTGGTAAATGCATGATAGTGGGAGTTTTATTTCTTGTATTTCCAAGTTAGCCTATAAATAGGGAACTCTTGTACTACACAAATCAGTTTTTGAAGATAATGAAATTTGAAGAGTTTTCTCTATTTTGAGACCCTTGGGTTCTTGGGTAAAAGAACTAAATCCGATCTTATCAAGGCAACTTGTGGCAATCAAACCCATGACTTATCACTCACCTTCTCACCTATATCTTGAGTGTGGCGTCAATATCCTTCTTTTGTCTGAAACTTCAAGGCGGTCCGGATTAGGATCATATCAAATTACCAATTTTTGGGGAGTCTGGGGAGCACCGGGAGCAACAATGAGCTAATGACCAGGACCACTAAGAGATCATGACACCACATCTCCACCCAAAACCTTAAGGCATTGAGTATATGGGTCACCTCTCTTATATATCCTTCATTTAGCTCATTCCTAGCCAATGTGGGACTAACCACTCCCACTTGAATTTCCAACAAGTGGTATCAGAGCCATGGTTTGGCCTGATGGTGGAGCGGGAGTGGATCCAGGTGTATTGGATCCTTGTATCGAAAGTCTTCCCGACCAAGGTGAGTCAGGCGGCATGTCCCGTTGGTTGGTAACAGCGGTGCAAGTATAGTGATGTGGGAGACTCACACTTGAGGGGGAGATTGTTGGAAATTCAAGTGTGAGTGGTAAGTCCCACATTGGCTAGGAAAGAGCTAAATGAAGTATATATAAGAGAGGTGACCCATATACTCAATGCCTTAAGGTTTTGGGTGGAGATGTGGTGTCCTGATCTCTTGGTGGTCCTGGTCATTAGCTCATTATTGCTCCCGGTGCTCCCCGAACTCCCCAACAAGACCGATTTGGATCAAGAAACCATTCAAGGTCTTGGTGGCCCAATGACAAGAGCAAGAGCAAAGAAAGCCCAAGAAGCCCTAACTCAATTGGTGGTTCTCTTAATGGACACAAGCCCAAGTGCACATGCTAGTAACGAAGACAATGAGCCCAAGTTAATAACTTTTCTCATCCAAGCCCAAGAAGCATGAAGAGGGTGTCCAAGTCCACATAATTAGGGAGGGAATCTTTGGCATTAAATTGTATTAATTATGGGAGGATTACACTTTTAATATGAGAAACAAGTGTAATAACCACATAATTAGGGAGAGAATCTTTGGCATTAAATTGTATTGATTATGGGAGGATTACACTTTTAATGTGAGAAACAAGTGTAATCACCACATAATTAGGGGGGAATAAAAAGTCAAGATGAGTGATTTTGGGCCAATTAACGCGTGATCTTAGGCCATCTCTCTATATGTAAGATGCCCCTAAACACATGAATGACAACTTTGATGTTATTTTGGATCAAATCCATTTTGTGAGAATATTGTTCTCCTAGGTTCTTGGTTGAACCAAACTATTGTTCTTATCAAGAATCCAAAATTCTTGTGGCGAACTTCATAGGCTTATCAAAGTGTTACATGAAAATTCACTTTCTTGAAATTCAACCAAAAACGATCATCAAAGGCAACCTCACCATTTGGTTGTCATCAAGTGGTATCAAAGCTTAAGCTTTGGTTGAATTCTCTGAGTTTGTTCTTCTTCTTCTACCTTTCTTCTTTTCTTCTTTTAAACCCAAAAAAAAATTACACTTTGATTTTGTTGAAGGGAACTTTCGTTTTTAATGGTGTTTCTGCCCCAAAACTTCAAGTTTGCAATTAGTATTTCTCTTCTCATTAAAGTTCAAAAAAAAAATATTTGCGCAATTTTCAAAAAAAAAATAATAGTGAAGTAGCGCATGAAATAGTGAGAAAAAGAGAAGAGAAAAAGATCTATTTGGGCAATTGGTGTTCTTGAAAAAGTTTCCCTTCTTTCTTGTTTCATTATTCTCAAAGGATCTCCTTTCTAGCCTTTCCTTTTTTTTTTGTTTCCTCGTT
>CM061069.1:2907322-2914822 GCA_030762895.1 Sophora flavescens | reverse complement strand
ATAACCAAGGCCGAGGAGCCACGCACCCATAACCTCACCACACCATCGAGTACCCCACAAAATTGATAAATATCGAAAGCAAACATTTTTTAAAAACTAAAAACATCACAAGGATCCCTTGCGATGCGACTTCAGCCGATCCGGTATTGGGCACCCCTAACAAGGCCACTTCAGGATGATCACCCGTCTCTTGGTGCTTCGACTCTGCCCCGAAAGGCATCACCTAACACCACGTCTATCCACAACCAAGGTCGAGGAGTCGGGAACCCACATCCTCGCCATACCATCAAGAACCCCACGAAATTAATAAATATCGAAAGCTAATTTTTAAAAACAAACAACATCGCGAGGATCCTTTCCGATGCGCCTCAGTCGATTTGGTGTTGGGCACCCCTAACAAGGCCACTTCAGGACGATCACCCTTCTCTTGGTGCTTCGGATCCACCCCGGAAGGCATCACCTAACACCACGTCCATCCACAACCAAGGTCGAGGAGTCGCGCACCCACAGCCTCACCACACCATCGAGTACCCCACAAAATTGATAAATATCGAAAGCCAACATTTTTTAAAACTAACAACATCGCGAGGATCCTTTCCGTTGTGCCTTCAGCCGATCTGGTGTTTGAGCACCCCCTCACAAGGCAACTTCAGGATGATCACCCGTCTCTTGGTGCTTTGGCTCTGCCCCGGAAAGCATCACCTAACAACACGTCCATCCACAACTAAGGTCGAGGAGTCGCACACCCACAGCCTCGCCACACCATCGAGTACCCCACGAAATTGATAAATATCGAAAGCCAACATTTTTAAAGACCAACAATAACGCGAGGATCCTTTCTGATGCGCCTTCAGCCGATCTGGGGTTTGAGCACCCCGTACAAGGCCACTTCAAGATGATCACCCACCTCTTGGTGCTTAGGCTCCGCCTCGGAAGGCATAATCACCTAACACCACATCCATCCACAACAAAGGTCGAGGAACGGTGCACCCACAGCCTCGCCACACCATCAAGTACCCCACGAAATTGATAAAATCGAAAGACAACATTTTAAAAACGAAATTGGCAAAATTTCGAAAGCCAACATTTTTAAAACGGGTGCCAGCCACATTGTGAGGATCCTTTACGATGCGCCTTCAACTGGTTTGGTGTTAGGGACCCCCACCTTGGTCACATCCGGACGATCATGCGTTCCTTCGTGTTGCGGATCTACCCCGAAGGGCATAACCTAACACAACGTCCATCCACAACTAAGGTCGAGGAGCCACACCAATGAATCCTCAACACACCATGGAAAATCCCCACAAAAACGGTCCATTCCGATGCCCACATTTTTACCCGCGCCCGCCTCAAGACGATCACCCATCCCTTAGTGCTTCGGCTCCGCCCCGGAAGGCATCACCTAACACCATGTCCATCCACAACCAAGGTCGAGGAACCGCTCACCCACATCCTCACCACACCATCGAGTACCCCACAAAAATTGATAAATATCGAAAGCCAACATTTTTAAAAACCAACAACATCACGAGGATCCTTTCCGATGCACCTTCAGCCGATCTGGTATTGGGCACCCCTAATAAGGCCACTTCAGGACGATCACCCGTCTCTTGGTGCTTCGACTCCGCCCCGAAAGGCATCACCTAACACCACGTCTATCCATGATATTATCCTAACAAGGATAATATATATTTTCGGATCTATCCTTGAGTGACCAAGCAAAATTGTAGAAGAAGATGAAATACAAAATTGGATAAGATGAGAAATGGGAGGTAGGCGCCACAAATCCAAGGGGATTTGATAAGCCAATGTGAGGTTCGCCACAAGAATCTTGGATTCTTGATAAGAACAAGGGTTGGCTCAATGAAGAACCCAAGAGAGAAAACACTCTCACAATTGGAATCAATCCCAAATGAACTCAAAGTTGTTTATTCATCATGTTTGGGGCATGTACAATTAGTAGTGGGGCTGCCAACTCTTGGCTTACACAAAGTCCTCATAAGATTCCATTATTCTATAACCCCCTAATAACTATACCACTAATTGGTGTAATAAACCATTAGGTGACTATTTAAACATAACTCTCCAATAATTGGAGTTATTACCAAACTTAGGAGAATACTTAAAATGAAACATAACTAATAAAGAAGGAGTTACTTTAGGCATGCAAGCCAAAAGACACACTCCTTTGAAGCTCAAACTCGTCTAAATATTCGTACCAAACTTCCAGCCCGTTTTTCACCATGATAGAAGCCGAATTTGGTCAAGAGGCCTGAGATATGATTTGTAGATAATTCCCTAAGCTTTCCAACGCACCAAACAACGCATCAATCGGAGATTCATAGCTCAAGATATGACCAAATCAAGTATACGGGTTCAATTAGAAAATTCATCCTAAAAATATTACCAAAATTAAAAATATAAGTATAAAAATTGGACTTAACTGTTGTCTAATAAGCCCACTAATAATAGTGCACTTAGATGGATCTGAATATGATTCTTTCCACATACTCAAGCCATCCATGCTTCTATCATTCCCCTCCTCTGGAAAGTGATTTGTCCTCAAATCCAAACCTACATCAAAAGTTAGTGGATTATCTAATAACATCTTTCTTTTGTTCTTTCCACCTTTTGCTTGAAAATTGGCTCTTCCATTTCTTTTTCTCTCAAAGCTCTCATTTTTCATGAGATATCCTTCATTGCTTTCTTTTCCTTCAACTTCTATACCATGGTTTTCTTTTTTCTCTATTTTTCTTTCGCCACTCTCCCTTCCCTCTTCCTTTCTCTCAAGAGTTTCCTTTTTCTTTACTTCTTCTTTTTCCTCATCCACCGAACCCTCTTCTTTTATTTTTCTTCTCACTCATTCTTCTTCTCTTACTCTCTCCTTTCAAGTACATTTGATCTTCATACACTTGTTTTGGTGACAATGGTCCAAGAGTAATTTTGCGATTATTAAATACAAATGAGTACTTGTTGTTGTCGACATCATATCTTGCTTGCCGTTCAATCCTCCATGGACGCCCAAGTAACAAGTGCTTCATTTCCATGGGCACCACATCACATAAAACGTCATCTTCATATTTCCCAATCCGGAATGGCACTCGTACTTGTTTGTTCACCATCACGTCACCAAAATCACTAAACTCCAGGATGCACCAAATGACATACGGTTGTGGATGCTCTAGAAGAGGAGGTTCCAACTTTTGCACCATGGTGGTACTAGCTAGGTTGATGTAACCCTTTCTATCAATGACCAAGCTACATATCTTGTCCTTCACATAGAATCTAGAATAGAAAAGATCCTCCATTTTCTTGGCATCATTTTTCTTCATTAGTGACTCCAAGAAGAACCTACTAAGAAAAATTCAAACTTCCGAAAAAAATTGAAAAAACAAAATCATAAGTCCCTCTAGGAAGGATGGCTCTAGATACCAAATGATATGATCCTAACAAGGATAATATATATTTTCGGATCTATCCTTGAGTGACCAAGCAAAATTGTAGAAGAAGATGAAATACAAAATTGGATAAGATGAGAAATGGGAGGTAGGCGCCACAAATCCAAGGGGATTTGATAAGCCAATGTGAGGTTCGCCACAAGAATCTTGGATTCTTGATAAGAACAAGGGTTGGCTCAATGAAGAACCCAAGAGAGAAAACACTCTCACAATTGGAATCAATCCAAAATGAACTCAAAAGTTGTTTATTCATCATGTTTGGGGCGTGTACAATTAGTAGTGGGGCTGCCAACTCTTGGCTTACACAAAGTCCTCATAAGATTCCATTATTCTATAACCCCCTAATAACTATACCACTAATTGGTGTAATAAACCATTAGGTGACTATTTAAACATAACTCTCCAATAATTGGAGTTATTACCAAACTTAGGAGAATACTTAAAATGAAACATAACTAATAAAGAAGGAGTTACTTTAGGCATGCAAGCCAAAAGACACACTCCTTTGAAGCTCAAACTCGTCTAAATATTTGTACCAAACTTCCAGCCCGTTTTTCACCATGATAGAAGCCGAATTTGGTCAAGAGGCTTGAGATATGATTTGTAGATAATTCCCTAAGGTTTCCAACGTACTAAACAACACATCAATCGGAGATTCGTAGCTCAAGATACGACCAAATCAAGTATACGGGTTCAATTAGAAAATTCATCCTAAAAATATTACCAAAATTAAAAATATAAGTATAAAAATTGGACTTAATTGTTGTCTAATAAGCCCACTAATAATAGTGCACTTAGATGGATCTGAATATGATTCTTTCCACATACTCAAGCCATCCATGCTTCTATCAATCCACCACCAAGGTCGAGGAGTCGGGAACCCACATCCTCGCCACACCATCGAGAACCCCACGAAATTGATAAATATCAAAAACCAATTTTTAAAAACAAACAACATCGCGAGGATCCTTTCCGATGCGCCTCAGCCGATTTGGTGTTGGGCACCCCTAACAAGGCCACTTCAGGACGATCACCCGTCTCTTGGTGCTTCGGATCCGCCCTGGAAGGCATCACCTAACACCACGTCCATCCACAACCAAGGTCGAGGACCCGCGCACCCACAACCTCACCACACCATCGAGTACCCCACGAAATTGATAAATATCGAAAGCCAACATTTTTAAGAACCAACAACATCGCGAGGATCCTTTCCGTTGTGCCTTCAGTCGATCTGGTGTTTGAGCACCCCCTCACAAGGCAACTTCAGGATGATCACCCGTCTCTTGGTGCTTTTGCTCCGCCCCGGAAAGCATCACCTAACACCACATCCATCCACAACCAAGGTCGAGGAGCCGCACACCCACAGCCTCGCCACACCATTGAGTACCCCACGAAATTGATAAATATCGAAAGCCAACATTTTTAAAAACCAACAATAATGCGAGGATCCTTTCTGATGCGCCTTCAGCCGATCTGGTGTTGGAGCACCCATTACAAGGCCACTTCAGGATGATCACCCATCTCCCAGTGCTTCGGCTTCGCCTCGGAAGCCATCATCACCTAACACCACGTCCATCCACAACAAAGGTCGAGGAACGGCGCACCCACAGCCTCGCCACACCATCAAGTACCCCATGAAATTGATAAAATCGAAAGCAAACATTTTTAAAAACGAAAATGACAAAATTTGGAAAGCCAATAATTTTAAAACGGGTGCCAGCCACATTGTGAGGATCCTTTACGATGCGCCTTCAACCGGTTTGGTGTTAGGGACCCCCACCTTGGTCACATCCGGACGATCACGCGTTCCTTCATGTTGCGGATCTACCCCGAAGGGCATAACCTAACACAACGTCCATCCACAACTAAGGTCGAGGAGCCACACCCATGAATCCTAAACACACCATGGAAAATCCCCACAAAAACGGTCCATTCCGATGCCCACATTTTTACCCGCGCCCGCCTCAGGACGATCACCCATCCCTTGGTGCTTCGGCTCCGCCCCGGAAGGCATCACCTAACACCACGTCCATCCACAACCAAGGTCGAGGAACCGCGCACCCACAGCCTCACCACACCATTGAGTACCCCACAAAAATTGATAAATATCGAAAGCCAACATTTTTAAAAACCAACAACATCACGAGGATCCTTTCCGATGCACCTTCAGTCGATCTGGTATTGGGCACCCCTAATAAGGCCACTTTAGGACGATCACCCGTCTCTTGGTGCTTCGAAGCTCACCACACCCCCCCCCCCCCCCCCCCACCCTCCCTTCACCCCCCTTCCTCCGAAGGCATCACCTAACACCACGTCCATCCACAACCAAGGTCAAGGAGCCGCGCACCCACAACCTCACCACACCATCGAGTACTCCACGAAATTGATAAATATCGAAAGCCAACATTTTTAAAAACCAACAACATCGCGAGGATCCTTTCCGTTGCACCTTCAGCCGATCTGGTGTTTGAGCACCCCTCACAAGGCAACTTCAGGATGATCACCCGTCTCTTGGTGCTTTGGCTCCGCCCCAGAAAGCATCACCTAACACCACGTCCATCCACAACCAAGGTCGAGGAGTCGCACACCCACAACCTCGCCACACCATCGAGTACCCCGCGAAATTGATAAATATCGAAAGCCAACATTTTTAAAAACCAACAATAGCGCGAGGATCCTTTCTGATGCGCCTTCAGCCAATCTGGTGTTTGAGCACCCCTTACAAGGCCACTTCAGGATGATCACCCATCACCTGGTGCTTCGGCTCCGCCTCGGAACGGCGCACCCACAGCCTCGCCACACCATCGAGTACCCCACGAAATTGATAAAGTCGAAAGCCAACATTTTTAAAAATGAAATTGACAAAATTTCGAAAGCCAACATTTTTTAAAACAGGTGCCAGCCACATTGTGAGGATCCTTTACGATGCCCCTTCAACCGGTTTGGTGTTTGGGACCCCCACCTTGGTCACATCCGGACGATCACGCGTTCCTTCGTGTTGCGGATCTACCCCGAAAGGCATAACCTAACACAACGTCCATCCACAACTAAGGTTGAGGAGCCACACCCATGAATCCTCAACACACCATGGAAAATCCCCACAAAAACGGTCCATTCTGATGCCCACATTTTCCCCCGCGCCCGCCTCCCGGACCCGCCCCAGGCCCACCTCTCAGACCTGATCATTGCACGGGCATTGGGGGGGGGGGGGGGGGTGGACCATGGTGCACCAGGCTTGGCACCAGGTCAGGGTAAGACTGGCACCTCTCCGCCCCTATAATAGCATACTATGCAAAGACCCATTTTCCAACATAAGACATTCTTTTTTCATTGTGGAAAACCGAAATAATTCCCAAAAAATGGAAAATGGTTCTAGCCATCGAATCTTGAGCTGATTTTTTGCAGGCACACTACTTATAATATTCCCAAGGTGCCCACAAAGTTTAGTGGCATTTGTTGAAGGTTGTGAATTTTTTTTTTCAACCGAATCAGGGATATGCGACAGTTCGACGACAAGGAACCTAGGCTACAAATTGATTTTCGACCTGAATTTTTGCAGGCACTCTTGATATATTATTTCGAGCTTTACCTCCAAATTTGGCTGCATTTCATTGAGGGGTTGGAGTTTTGGGATCTTTTAGCCGAAATGTGGTACACTAGCATACTTAAACATGTGGTGGACCCTGGTTTACAGGTTTGCTTTTCCACCACGCCTTCTAAAAAGTCTGCGGGGGTGTCGGGGGAATGCCCTCAAGCTTGTATCACAACATTTGACTGTCGTTGCTCGGTGCATCCGCGACATGTGTCGAGCATGGTGGTCATGCACGAGTCACGGGTGATGCAATGTAACACTTTCAACCTCGGTGCACGAGTCACTAGCCACCAAATATGAACCTCCATCTTCCGGCACCAACACCTTCAACCGGTCAGTTCCATGTGCACCAGACCCTTGCAACCTTGGTCCCTGTCCGCATCGACCGAGCCAAGTCAAGAATCTGGTGCACCACAATGAGCCAAATCAGGAATCTGGTGCACCAGACCG